>OY804584.1:6861645-7021645 GCA_963680875.1 Bathymodiolus brooksi | reverse complement strand
AAACTGCAATTGGGAACTGATCTATTGAAGGAATACAATTGCCTTTGTTTACAGGTGAATCCTATTGTTGGACATTTAAACTTCTTATTGTATGACTGGAAGAGAGAAGTCAATCACCCATTGATTAAAACTCCCTAAAAAAAAATTCAACTCATCTTATATATGCATAGATGTATATGTACATGACCTATGGATAGAAATACTGCCATTACTGTTGCATACGATGCATTGATGCATAATGTGCACCCCCTCTTGGCCTTGAAATCTCCAGAAAAAAAATAGTTTGTGTCTATAATGCCATTTTAAGTATATTTTTGACATTAGAGAAATAGGAAAAATTTTAATTTTGAAAATTATCTGCCACAAGTAAAAAGATTCATTCTGGTTGTAAATAATCTGGTTACATGGTTAAATGTATGTATTGAGAAAACAAAACAAACTTAAACTGGTTTTTAATGAAATTGTTTTCTAAAAATCAAACATTATTCATTGTGGTCATGATCATATGGTAGTTGGAATTGCAACTACCTATGCAATTAGTGCATATCACCACTGAAGAAGTAAGTTTGAATCCCACACATGGTTAGGTGTACTCGATATAACATTTTGTGATCAAGTTTATCAGTGACATGCGGCAGGTCTGTGGTTTTCTCCAGGTACTCTGGTTTCCTTTACCAATAAAACTGACAGCCACGACATAGCTGAAATATTGTTGAAAGTGGCATTAAATACCATGACCCTAACCCTCATACATCATTCAACAAATGTAGGGTTTCTAATCACAGGAACCATGTTAATGGAAATATTGAGAGAAAGGAAAATCATTATACAAAAAAAAATTAAGGTACAAATTTTAATCAGAAAAATAATAAATGCAAATAACATGAACTCCTACAAAACACTTTATATAATTTTAATGAATATATCAACAATGCTTAAATTATCATTACAAGTGTGTTCAACAACAGAGTATCAACCACAAAAATTATAAGCAAGCTTAAATATATCATCTTCTAAGTGGTTTATTGTCTCCCATCATTATGAATGCTGATTAGGCAAACACAGAGCACCCATGTTTCAAGTAATAATGACCAATCTTTATAGAGGACCTTCCATAGATGCTTCCTACCAAATTTCAGTTCATTTGGGAAAGTGGTTTCAGAGGAAGATTTTTTTAGAAATCAAAAACAAGAATGGCCTGTGGCGGCCATGTTTGCTAACAGATTGGGACAAAATGAGCAATCTTTATAAGAGGACTTTCCATAGATGCTTCCTACCAAGTTTCGGATCATTTGGCCATGCGGTTTCAGAGGAGATTTATAGGAATAGACCAATCAGAAACAATAATCGCCTGTGGTGGCCATGTTTGTTAATGGATCGGGACAGAATGAGCAATCTTTATAGAGGACCGCCCATAGATGCTTCCTATCAAGTTTCGGTTCATTTGGCTAAGTGGTTTCAGAGGAGAAGATTTAAAAAAATAGGCCATTCAGAAACAAGAATTGCCTGTGGTGGCCATGTTTGTAAATGAATCGGGACAAAATGAGCAATCTTTATAGAGGACCTTCCATAGATGCTTCCTACCAAGTTTCAGAGGAGAAGATTAAAATGTTAAAAGTTAACGGACGACAAACGACGGACGCCAAGTGATGGCAAAAGCTCACATAGCCTTTGGCAAGGTGAGCTGAAAAGGCAATACATGTTTTGGATATATATTTTGTTGAATAAAAAATGGAACAAAGAAAAAACTTCATAATTTGTAACTTTCTGTAAGAAATTTTTATACAATAATATACAGGCAATTTTGATAAATTCAGTACTTGTGGACACACACGCACACATCTAAATATAAATAGTGACAATGAACAAATGTTATAACATATACCAAAGTATGAATTGTAAGGAACACATTACAAAAGAAATAGATGACAACATATAGTATTTGTGGTGTCAACTTATTATGACAAAAATAAAAGGATATTAGTGTTTTATCTTGGATTTAAAAGGGGCATGGTATTTTTTTTTTAAAAGGGAACTTTGCTCGTAGAATTTACCAAAAAGGGCACATAGAAAAAATAGGGTAGGTAGGTAGGTAGGTAGGTAGGTAAAACCATTTTATTTTTCAAAATTATTTTGATTTCTTGACTTTAACAGTGCTTAACCAAAATGTGATGACTTAGTGGCGTTTTACAAAAAATACCAATAAAATGTGCTAGGGTAGGCCGAAAAAATAGGGATGGTACTGTAGGGAAACCTTGAACAGAGATATATTTTTTTCTGGCCTTATTCATACAAACATGACACAGGTACACAGGGATTTAGCCAGGATTTTGAGACCATTAGTCACTTTTGCGGAACATACATTTTTTGTATTTTTTTTTTAATTATGAATAAACAAGAATATAATGAGCTTAATCTTATAATCAGTAATGTTGCCTTATTGGTTAGTAATGGAGATTGAAAACCTCCTAGGATGGGAACATACTCTGCAAATTAACAACCAACTGATAAAACATAACATTGCATTGCCACTATTTTGATCTCAATACCACACAAATTGTAATACCCCCTCCCCCCCCCCCTCTTTTGAAATATTACTGTACTTTGGTCTAATACCACACAAATTGTAAATACCCCCTCCCCGGCCACACTTTTTGAAATGTCACTGTGCTTTGGTCTAATACCACAACAATTGTAATAACTCATATTTGTGTAGTCTTCAGCAGAAAACAAAATTCTGCCAGCTTGCCCAATGGTCCAACTTCTATTTAGATTTTGATCAATGTCTGCATCACACTGGTAAAAAGGAATTAATGCCCAGTCCATGTGTAATCAGTGGTTGTATCCATATCTTCTATAGATACTCTTGATCTCTTCTCTGCTATACTTTCTGCAGTAGGTGGTGGGGATATAGGAGCTATTGTAGCTGACAGTCGCCTTGGATCATCTCTCTCTAAAATAACTTTTCGGTTCATTCCCACTGCATCTCCCAAGCGAGCTTCTATTATACCTCTCATTATGGTTGGTACGGGTAAGATTTTCCTGTTTTTATTTCATAGGCTGACCATCTAGACCCTTTTTTACTGTAATATCTAAGAGTCCTGAAATATAGATACTGCATATTAAGTATGAAAGTGAGACCTAATGCCCCTATTTTCTCATTTTTTTATAGAGATATTTGTAAATTTTGGTGTGCTGAAAAGGGGGATAGTTGAGATGTAACAAAACATGCCTATCACAACTCTGGATAATTGTTTTTTTATGCTTAGATCAGATGATGTACATTGTAAGTGTTTTTTCACATATTTGTAGCCTATGGACCATAAAGAGCTCACTTGACAATGTGGTTGAGGACATTGTTGGAGTTGTACTCATTTTGAAGGCTGGTTGGCGACATTTTTGTGTAGTTTGTTCCGGCCTTGTCAGTTTTGGAGTCGTCTCATTGACATTTACCATACACCTCCTTTTGTTCTATCTATGTAAAAGCTATCAATATCTATAGGCAGTTTACTTTGTACAAGAATATCTGTTACCATTATACTAATGAAATTGACCTGATTGTTCCATTTTTGTTTGTCATTACTGCACGACCACAATGTGCATTATGGTCTAGGTCAGCCAATTCATTCCTCGCCCGGTACGCTGGAGGCTTGTACGAATTCCTTTTTGAAGCATACTTGAGGATCAATTTTTGAAAGTTTTCCAACTCTAATGTACTTCTGAAATTAAACATTTACAAAATATTATTATATGATTGCTTACCAATACCATATTTGCGGGGTAAAACGTCTTGTGAGATCTCAACCCTCCCCTATACCTTCATCATACTCTAATGAAACAATGCCAAATGCAGAGCAATTCCAGCTTACCCTTTCTGAGCACCAAACGATACAACCTGTTCTTGTGGGAGTTTACATGGCTCGTGCTTTAGTTTTGGTCGTGTTTGTGTCAAATTATGTGGTTGTTTTATTTTCTTTCGATATTGTTACAAATGTTCTAATTTCGCCATGTCTTTTTCTGCTTATAGCTTATATTATTTTACATTTACCCAATATCTTTTTTCGCAAAATCTGAACACGAGTATTTATAATTGTGTGTCAAATTGTCAAGAATACTCACTCAAATGGATTAATAAAACTGCTGGATTTGTCAAATGCTTTTTAGTGGTATATTTGCTGACAGCAATATCTTCTATGCCCGACATTTCAATTTCTGTCCTAAAACAAAAGAAATATAAAACTGACATGTGTAGCTTAAAAAAAAAATAGCCCGGCTTTGTAAATTACAAAAAAGGGTGCACTCGACTCGCAGCCACAAGTGATAAAGTTTACCAGTTGCTTGCCCATGGTCGGTGGTTCTCTCCGGCTTCCTCCACCACTAAAACTGGTCGTCATGATATAGCTGAAATATTGTTGAAAGTGGTGTTAAAACACCAAAAATCTAAATCATGTTACACAATACTTGCATTTTACTTGAGTAAATTTTTATTTTATTCAATGTAATGAAATATTGTCAGATTTGTCAAACTTAAAGTGCATAAATGAAAACTAAAAGCATCATTCATGGTGTAAATATATAGATTACACAACAAGACCCTGTTGATTTATACCGTATTTTATTAATAAAATTATCTCCCACGAGCAAAGCTCTGTACTTAGGCTTAGCTAAATTTGGCGTTACTGTTCAGGCCCTTAATTGTTCTCTCTGAGTCTCAGTCTTTCTACTGCTTTTGTTTTTCAATTTTTCAAATGTTTTGATTCTAGCTGTACGAAAGTGACATAAATAATATTGTTTAAAATACCATAAACAGCAATAACATTCATAATATATACTTTCACTATGTTGTTTTATCAAACTTACATTCTACCAATCTCATGTTCTGATGATGAAATCTCAGAAACATCTGCAACAGTAATGTTGGACTTCTGATGGGCATGTTCTGGAGTGGATGTTAATGCAGCACATGCTGTATTATCAGACAATGGCACACTTGTGGCAAACACACTATCATCGTGTAATTTAAGTTGTTTTGCTGTTTGTATCTCCTGAGTTTTCTCATCATACATGTAGCTGAAATTGTTTCCTTCGATGTATTCACCTACGGAATAAATTTATAACTTCTATCAGCCACAATGTACGATTTATTTTTATCGTTAAAATGTAAACATTGCACTTGGTGACTTAGATACGATAACGTAGCCCTCAGTCCGCTTTTGCTCCCAGCGAGGGTTACGAATCGGTCCCATTCAACGTATGGGAGCAGCGCCCGGAGTGATTCACACCGGGCGGTTTTTTGTCCTAATTCCGTTGTAAGTGGTTGGAAAAATTAACGGGGGTGGAAGATAAATATACTTAGGTAAACCTTGAGGTGTTAAGTAAACGCTGCATCAATCCATGGTAGACTTATATCCATCTGAAAATTTGAATGCATGAAATCTTCTTTCTGTCCGACATTTTGTTTACAAGTTGCTATTTCACGTGCACTTGCCTCGTTTTGGAGATATCCTTATTTGGATCAATCGTAGTAAGACTCTAGGAAAACATCGTAGTAATGTTTTTCATATTTGGCATTCAGATCCATATATGGATAGGCTCCGCCCATCACGAGAGTATACGTAAGGTGTCATGGCGGACAAGAAACAATTTTCGAATACTAAATCTATCGTGAAGGTAGAAACAGGTATTGTAACACTTATTTCGTATCGCCATTACTTAAAAATTGTAGGGAATAATAAGTTATGATCAGATATGCAAAAAGAAAGTTGAAATATTCACTTAACCAACATTTTAATTTGCTCCCATACGTTGAATGGGGCCGATTCGTAACCCTAACTGGAGCACAAGCGGAATGAGGGTTACGTTATCGTATCTATTGGTGACTTACCAGTCCAAAAGAATTTAGCATTCGATTCTCTTTTCCGGTGTTTTCTTTCTAAATCTGTAAATTTTCTCTTTGGTCCACGCTTCGAATGTTTCTTTCATTGACAACAATCTCAAGTTCAACAGAGGTCGTATGAATACGGAAAATCGTCGTGGAATTCTGGTGGGAATTATTGCATGACAGGACATAATTCTCGCTACTTGTTTCCCCCGTTATTATATAGTAATGCGAGCTGAAAGACCAATTTTATTGCGTTTTTCAAATGTTTTAAACAAGTTTAAATGATTTTATCATTAAACAATTGTTTTTTTTATTCTTAGTCAAATATATAGCCAGTGGGACTTTAAAGTTAAGGGAAATCTTAAGTGTTTTCTTAGTTTAAGGACGTTTATGAATACCACTTAAGTATGATGGGCGGAGTTTCCTTAACTTAAGGTTATTCTTAGGAAATACTTAAGATAAGAAGTTTTATGAATACCACTTAAGTAAAATGGGCGGAGTTTCCTTAACTTAAGTGTTTCCTTAGGAAAATCTTAACTTAAGTGGCTTTATGAATACGGGCCCTGGTCAACAATAAAACCGTTCACTACAAATATGGGAAGTCACTTTTCTAAAGATATAATATTATGAGATAACGAAAAGATCATAAACAACCAAAAAGAAGTGGAGTGCTGTAGGGTGCTTTAATGAGTTTTTTTTTATATATATGTGGTCAAAAACATAGGTAGCAATACTGCTGCAGAAACTAACCATCCTAGGATAGATAAAATCAATAAAAATAAAATTAATACACCAGATCTTAAATTTATATAATACATTTCTCAGACGTTACTCTATTGTTCGAACAGTGGGTTATTTTTAAGAATCTACAATTTCTTCTTTAGTTCTTGAATATATGAACTTAAACCTTTTACTGTTTTATGCTTAAAAACGTGTTATACATATCATGAGACTTTCGGGCAGCGAACCACTGCTGGGCTTTCTTAAAGCTTACTTTGACTTTCAAAACTTCCATCTAACCACTTGGCTACGGTGACCACACTACTATACTCTATAATTAGTTTATATGACTCTTAATAGTAAGCGTTGTTAAAAATATCAACAATTTGTTTAAAGAAGCAACTGATTAATATATATAAGACACGAGACAAGTATTTCGGGTCTGGAATAATTTATGTTCAGAACTGACGAGTATGTGAACTTTTAAAATGTATTCCGGAATACAAAAACAACTAACGAATCGACCGCAAGTAATAACAAATCAGACAGCCCTCAGGTGAACATTTGGGACAATTGAAAGACCTTGCAATATCTAAATATAAACGATTCTATTCACTTGAAAGACCTTGAAATATCTAAATATAAACGATTCTATTCACTTGAAAGACCTTGAAATATCTAAATATAAACGATTCTATTCACTTGAAAGACCTTGAAATATCTAAATATAAACGATTCTATTCACTTGAAAGACCTTGAAATATCTAAATATAAACGATTCTATTCACTTGAAAAACCTTGAAATATCTAAATATAAACGAGAATCGAAAACACGGATAAAATGTTGTTGTTTATTTTTTGTTAATTGTGGCTTATTAACTGGGTACCTGTAAAGTGCGAAACGAAATAAAAACGGAAAGCAACGAAACGAAACCGAACGAATCGAAACGAAATCAAACGAAACGAAACGAAATCGGGTAAAATTTTCGATATATTTCGACAAGAGAAAGAAAAATGTAGTATGAAGACTTAGAGGATTTAATTTCATGGCGAGCATCGCAGATGCGCGCTAAACGGTAATATTTGAGTAGTATATAAATGGTCAAGTGATTCAGAATGAACAAATTTAAACCGGAAGGTATCTCAGCTTTCCGCACAAACAAGAAAATACGGACTGAAGTTAAAGTGAAAGTAGACTTTTTATTTGAATAAAATGAAAATGTTCAGTTTAAAAATAACAAGAAAAAATTCAAAAACCCTTACAATATCTTTGTCTGAAACGCTCAATTTATTCTAAAAATGGACAATCGTTAAACATTCAGCCTGTCCAAATTCCGGTGGCTTCATTTTACAATATTGGCGATAGGAAAACTAACATAATACATACTAAGCTAAGAAATAGATATAGTGGCCTTAATGCCGATTTATGTAGAGTAAATTTGAAGAATGAACCGCGTTGTGTATGTGGTCATTTATTTGAGGATGCTATTCATTTTTTTCTTGAATGTCCACTTTATCAACACGATATAACTTCTCTGTCTAACTATTTTAATAACATTGTTCCCATCTCTATAGAATATATACTCTTCGGATGTAACGAAATTAGTGAAGAATTGAATACTTTATTGTTCAAATCAGTGCAAAAATTTATTCGACAAACTTGTAGATTTAATAATTATTATACCCAACCATGATATTATCTCAACACAATTTATTAGTTTTACACCCCCCCCCCCCCCTCCTTTTTTTCTGTTAAATATTAAAACAATATTTAATATGTATGCTTAATTTGACATGATTTTGCTTAATTTACTAATTATAATTGATATAGCCTGTACATTTGCTGTCATTTGCTTTATTTTATTTATGTTATTAATGTATTTGTATGGAGAGGGACTAGTAAGTTGTAAAAACTTGTTCCTAATCCAATTGTAAAATTATATTGACAATAAAATCATTATAAAGTAACATTCTTGTCTCGCCTCTCTCAGTTTTCGTCACACGATTTCTTTCACAGGCTGCACCTAATCTATATTAATGCCATTAATATAATAATGTATGAATTTCAATCACTTTCAGGCAATGGAGAGACATGTTTTCGTTTTTTTTCACACGATTCATTGTTACGGTGTCAAGGAACAACGCTTAAATTATAAGTTTTGCTCTTTCAATGATAATCCTGGTCACTACTTGGATGGTCTTCAATGACCGTTCCCTCGGAGTTAGACACTCACACCCTTCAGCGTTGAAGGTAAAAACCGTCCTATCGTGGTCGTGTTAAGCGCGGTATGATTGATATTAATCTATAGCCGTTAAATGTGCATTGAAGTTACAAATGGCTCATTTAATAGGGGCAATGATGGATGGTTCACATCCACAAACAACAAAACAGGAAATCAATTTTGATTAAAAGCAGATATCATAGAATCGAAAATTACTGAAAACACTTAACAGTAAAAGTGAAGTGAATTCAGTGTTCATTAAAAGCTAACAGGAAATTCATTTTCAAAATAACAGATAAGAAAGAATTAAACTGGCCCAAAACACCATAATAGTAAAACATCTCGCCCCTTTCACATTCAAAGAGGTAACAACAGAAGGCAGGTGTCGAGTGAGCAAGTGTAAATTAACCTATGCCCTCAAAAACGCATATAAATTAAAAGGATCCTCTTTCGGCATCAGCGAACAATATCCCGCTGAAATTAACAACAGAAGAAAAAACCTTTATCCGATAATGAGGGAGGCAAAACAACAACAACGTCATGTGGTGCTTGTCCGCGACCGGCTGTTCATTGACGGAGAGCAATACATACCACCTGAAGACAGACCCATTAATGTTGACAATGTGTGGAACTCCCCTCCCCACTTACAACACGGACAAGGACATAACTCGCACATAACACCTGGTAGACCAATGAAGCGACCCCGACAGGGATCGTCACCAAACCTAGGTGGTTTTATAGGCCGTGAATAGGACAGCCAGGGAGAACCCTCTCACAATCATTCTCCGAACTATGTTGTAAAAGACTTAAACGTTTGTAAAAATTATGGTTTTATGCATACAAATATTATAAATAAACATTTCTCAAAGTCTGATAAAATACAAGACTTTCATATGATTGTAGATGATAATCCTGTTGTAGATGAATCAATTAAATTTTCATTTAATAATGTTAATAATGAAGTTGTGTTAGTAAATAATACTAGTACTTTATCTACTGATACATGTATATATATTAATGATTTAAGTAATGATTCTGAAATATCTAATGATGGTCTCTCAAATATAGTTTCAAATACCACTGCCACCAATATAACATGTACCCGTGGCTATAATGTTGTTAACTGTATCGAGAGCAATATAAATAAAAATGAAACTTGTAACTCAGAAAAATATTCAAAAGAAATTTATGTATTATCAGATTATCTTGATGTAGTTGAAATAGAAAATAGGAATTTTGATATCATTTATAATTTTTATTATGAAACTTGTATAAAAACGAAAGATTATCATTGTAACAATACATTAGACTCGTCTAAACATTTATCATCGTGTCAAAGTAATATATCTGATAGGACTGAATCGTTAAACTCATTTTTGTACTCAAATCCGGTCAATAATCACGATATAAAATTACTCTATTTGAATTGTTGTGGTTTCAAATCTAAGCTTAAATACCCTGAATTCGAAAATCTAATTAGGTCGAATGATTTTGTTTGTTTTGTAGAAACAAAAACCGATATGTTCGATTCAATCGATTTACCAGGTTATGTATTCAAATCTAAACATAGAAAAAACGTAGCTCGTATGAGATCAGGTGGTATACTATTAGGATTTAGAGAGAATTTAGTGAACCATGTCCAGATATTAGAAAATGAATGTGAGTTTGTATTATGGTTTAAAATTGACGGAAAAGTATTCAATTTAGAGCAACCTGTTATATTCGGGACAATATATATACCACCAGAATATACTAGATATTCTTCAGACGAAGCCTTTAACCAAATTGAACATGAATTACATTCTTTTTCTACTAATTCTAAATATGTTGGCTTAATTGGTGATTTTAATTCAAGAACCGGAGAAGATGATGATTATGTAAATGTTAATTTTGAACATGGTGACAATAACATAGATGAGTTTATCGAAAATCATGCTGGTATTTTAGAAAACCTAAACATACCACTAAAACGTAAAAATATTGATAAAACTAAAAATAAATATGGAAATATGTTGCTTAATGTTTGTAAAGCATACCAGTTGTTTATTGTAAATAGTTGTATTGGTGATGACAAAGGTATTGGTAGATTAACATGTAGAAATGCCAGTACTGTAGATTATTGTATTAGTAGCCCGTATTTTTTAAAATCGTTTGTAAACTACACTGTACAAGATTTTAATTGTCTTTTTTCTGACGTCCACTGTCCGCTTGCTATTTCATTTTCATGCAACTCAGTCAAAGATAAAACTAATCCGGAAAGTATAGAAAACAACGGTGTAGCCAGAATCAGGAAATGGGATGTAAACAAGCAATTAGATTTCCAAAACAATATAGAATCTTCTAAACTGACCGAACTTTCAGATAAACTAGAAAATCTACCACACGAAAGAATTAACCCAAATATAATAGATTCATTAACAGGGGATTTATGTAATATTTTGATAACGTCTGCCAGAAAAACCCTTGGTTCAAATTCAGGTAAAAACCATAAGGAAAAACAGTTTTTAAGTAAACCATGGTTTGACTTAGGCTGTAAATTCGCCCGAAAAAATTATAGGAAAATAAAGAGACGATTCAAATCTAGAGAGACCGACTTATTACATTCAGAGCTACGCGACGCTGAAAAGAAATATAAAAATCTTTTAAATAAAAAATTCAAAGATTATTCTCAAAATATGACAAAAAATCTAGATGAATTACATTCGACAAACCCAAAGGATTTTTGGAAATTATTAAATAAAGGGAAGAGAAAAAATCAACCTGATATTGGCATTGACAAACTTTTCGACTTTTTCAAAGATTTAAATTCCGATTCAGAAGGTAACGTTTACGAAAGTCAACTAAATATGGATGAAGGAACTTTAGTGCAAATCAATAGCCATATTAATTTACCAATAACAAAAGACGAAATTTTTAAATGTGTCCGAAAACTTAAAAATGAAAAAGCAAGCGGTGAAGATGAAATAATAAACGAGTATATCAAAAGTACGGTGAACCAGTTTATTAATGTTTATGAAAAATTATTTAATGTTATATTTGATAATGGTATTATGCCTAGCAGTTGGTTAATTGGGATGATAAAACCTATCTATAAAAATAAAGGCGATACATTTGACCCCAAAAATTATCGACCGATTACAATTGTAAGTTGCCTCGGTAAACTTTTCACTGCAATACTGAATGAGAGATTAACTGAATTTTCTGAATCTTTTTCTGTTTTAAGTGAAAACCAATCTGGCTTCCGCAAAGGATATTCCACTTCAGATAATATCTTTTTTTGAAATTCTAAAATGTAAAAAGAAAAAAAATGTACTGCGCATTCGTTGATTTTATGAAGGCCTTTGGTACTGTTTGGCGAGCTGGTTTATGGCATAAAATGTTACTAAACAATATAAATGGGAAAATGTATGATGTTATTTTTAATATGTATTGTAATATAAAATCATGTATTGTGTTTAATAAGTGCAAATCAGATTTTTTTGCATGTGACAATGGAGTTAGACAGGGGGGAAATTTATTCCGTTTTTATTTTCCTTATTCTTAAATGACTTAGAAACTTTTCTAGAAGCCAACAATGTTACAGGCTTAGAATCAATCTCAGGCGATCTCGAAAACCAGTTAAATATTTATTTGAAATTATTTATAATACTATATGCTGATGATACGGTTATATTATCAGAATCTGAGAGTGATTTACAAGCACAGCTCGATGCTTTTCATGAATACTGTTTAACCTGGAAGCTGAAAGTTAACATTGATAAAACTAAAATTGTCATATTTGGGAGTGGTCGTACACCTAAAAATTTATCTTTTAAATATAATGGCTCCGAAATTGAAGTAGTCAAAAACTTCAATTATCTCGGTATTATTTTTAGCAAAACTGGCAATTTCAATCTGGCAAAAAAACGTTTAGTGGATAAAGCAGTTGTTTCTATGTATGCAGTACTGAAATTAGGAAGAAAACACAATTTATCTATAAAGTGTCTATTGAGTCTTTTCGATAAAATGGTTAATAAGGGTAATAACAAAATTACCGAACTCCGAACAATCTTACAAAGGGAAAGTCAAAACTCATAATTATATAAACAGACAAAATCAGTCAACAACCGGAAAACTGTGAAAACCGTAATGACCCGACTTGGTACAGGCATTTCTAAAGAAATGGTGGGTTGAATCAGATTTTAAGGCGCCAAACCTCCAAACCGCCAAACCAATTTTACTTTATGGCTGCGAAATATGGGGATTTGGAAACAATGACGTGTTAGAAAAAGTACACTTAAAATTTTGTAAAATGATTTTGAACCTCAAGACGTCTACTCCGAATTATATGATATATGGTGAATTAGGTAGATATCCGGTCGAAATCGACATTAAAATTAGAATTATTTCTTTTTGGGCAAAAATTATTTGTGGAAAACAATCCAAAATATCATTCATTATGTATAGTTTATCACACCATTTGTATTCTCAACAAAATTTCGATATTAAATGGATAAAATGTTTGGAAAAAATATTAAACGAAACTGGTTTTTCTAATATATGGCAAACGCAAACTTTCAAAAGCATCGAGTGGCTAAAACAAAGTCTAAAACAAACATTGTTAGACCAGTTTTTACAGGATTGGAATTCGTCAGTCCATAATTCCCCTAAAGCATTTAATTATAGAATTTTCAAAACTGATTTTAAATTTGAAGAATATTTTAATATTTTAGATGAACAAAATTCCCTTCTTTTATGTAAATTTAGAACTACAAATCATAAATTGCCCATAGAAAAGGGAAGATGGAGTAATATTCCGAGGGAAAATCGCTATTGCGAACTTTGTCAAAAGAATCAAATTGGAGACGAATATCATTACATATTTGAATGTACTAATTTAAGCGAAAAACGTACTTCACTACTTCTAAAACATTTAATTGAACGTCCCAATATAATAAAATTCAAAAATTTAATGACTAGTGAACGGAAACCAATCCTGCAAAAACTATGTAAATTTATTAGATATATAAATGTGATAGTTTGTCCTCCCGGCTAATTCCATCTGTCGATTTACTGTATTTGTATATATTGTATATAGTTTAATCTGTCTATTTATTTGTAACTTCTCTGTATATGTGCTATGCACTGTCAGTTTGAGAAATAAAGATTATAAAAACAATATCAAAACTTTTAGAATGCAAAGTTTTACCAATACGATCATCTATTGAAAGGGTTAAATGGAACTTGAGATGTTTAATAAAGAAACGCGTTTTGTGCGGGAAAAAAAAGAAGAAATATCACTGCAAAAATCAAAACTTAAATCTGAACACTGAAAGGCACCGACAAACGAGCCTGTGAATAGGGTTTTTGATTATTAGATTATTTGGCAATTTAAGTGATAATTTTATTTACAGGGGTAATTTTTCCTGATTATCTGATTCCCAAAGTCATTTCTGATTATTTGAGTATCGCATTTAGGGAAAAATTAATGATTACTGTTGCAAAACATGTGATTATATTAGTGATTATACGATCCCTGGCTACCCCTTACGCTGGGCCTCACAAACTGTTCAAAGTGTGTTTGAAGTTACCCCGCTGTATCTTTACTGTCGCCGAGAGAAAACAATCAGGGGCGGTAATTTCCTTTGTAGAATTAAATTGAAAAAGTTGTTCAGAGGCTTTGCAATTTCGCACACCCTTTGAACGAATTTTTAGCTTTTATGTCACGTACATCTTCGGCCCTTCAGTTTTATTCTGAATCCCAAGGCAAGGAAGTGTTTACACACCTTTGAAATCCAAAACACAGCTAACGTTGTAGCTATGGACGAAACTGCAATTTACGATTACAAATATACCTACAACAGGTGGTGTAAAGCGAAGAAACCGTCTTTAGTGAGGGGGAGGGGGATACCGATCCACACGCACTCCACCACTGGATTCACCTTTTAAGAAGTTTGCCTAAAACAAGAAAAATCACATATTTTTTTATACCTCTTTTCTGTTCGATAAAATAATGCTTATTTGATACAAAATATCACACTATCAATGTGAATTTTGTGCAGTGTCTGAAAAATGATATTTCCTAGTATATGGCGCAGTTTTCAGGAACTTCACAAAGTCGACCTTAATGGTATTTCATATCATATAAACATAATTTTATTGAACAGAAGAGAAAATATGTGATTTTTCTTGATATAGGCGAAATTCTCGAAAAGGGGGTCCACGAGTCGAGTGTTTGTGATGCGGGCCTTCCGCTTTAATTTTGTTCATTATGGATCACGTGACCATTTATTTACTACACAAATATTACCGTTTAGCGCGCATCTGCGATGTTCGCTATGAAATTAAACCTTTTAAGTCTTCATACTACATTTTTCTTTCTCTGGTCGAAATATATCGAAAATTTTACCCGATTTCGTTTCGTTTCGTTTCGTTTCGATTGGTTTCGTTTCGTTTGATTTCGTTTCGTTTCGTTCGGTTTCGTTTCGTTCGGTTTCGTTTCGTTTCGTTGCTTTCCGTTTTTATTTCGCTTCGCACTTTACAGGTACCCTATTTGGGTTTCTCAACATAAAAAAGGTAAAAATATAAAATGAAAACACTGTTGATACAAATGAATTATGTAAGAGAATACACTCCAACTTGTAGATTCTCCACTACAGAAATTATAGAACAGTCAGCATTCTTCAGATAATATCAAACCAATTTTAAAGAGCCATTTATAACCAACTTGTAGAATTTTTCAATAAACATTTTCATCCATATTTATTTGCTTTCAGATCAGGATATGGATGTCAAACAACATTTCTTAAAATAATTGAAGAATGGAAGCTATCTTTAGGTCAAAATAAATATATCGCAGCGGTATTAATGAACCTTTCAAATGCATTTGATTGCCTGCCACACGACCTTCTAATACTAAAATTAAAAACTTATGGTGTCTAGGAATCTCCAATAGAAAACAGTGTGTGAAAGTTGGTACAGCCTTAAGTAACTGGGAAACTCTTAGACATATCAGAATCGAAATAATTCATGGAAGCCAGAATGTTTGTTGAGTTTTAACATGGGTGCCTCTGGCTCGGGATAAAATACTAATATTCGCCAACTCATGTTAAAACTCAAAACACATTCTGGCTTCCATAATTTATTTCTTAAATAACCAGGTGTGTGATTCTGACTCAGGTGAACCTGAAGTTTTCGTTTAATTGATTATATTCAATTTCGTTAAATTCTAAGACAAAAATCCTGTGAATTTATAGAATTCATGTTAACTACGGGATTGTCTGGAGTTGTCACATGCTGTAAATTATATATTTGTTTTGCCATCACAGGGTCGATACCTCTACTGGTGGACTATTAGTCCCCAATGGTATCAGTGTTTCGGTTTATTTATTAGATATATTTATTGTTGAAATTTACAGTTTCTATCTAAATAATGTAATCTTTATTAAACAAAATAATATTCTACTCGCTCAAGCATAGGTGACCTTATCAGATTTGTTGCCATCTTGTTTCCACCCTCGTTTGCTCCCAAACACTTAATGTTTATCGTAACTAGTGATACATGTAGCTATTACAGAAACGCGCTGTGTGCACTAAATTTGATATCTACGTTTTTACTGCAAAAATGTGCCCGATTTTTCTCCAACGGGAGGGGTGTATGTGGGGGTGGAAAGGTACTTACGGCAAAATTGAGTACAATGGCGCAATTGGTCTTTGAAAAACAACCCGCATTCATATATTCCCTCAGCAAATTATATAAATCCATATACATATTTTGTATTTGAAATATGAAAACTATACCCTTTCATATATTATTCAGTTCTTTATTATAAGGGGCCGTCATGGTCGTGATCGAATCTAGTTGGATTAACAACCACCTACTATATTTGCAATCAGTGCCTATCACCACTAACGTTGTGAGTTCGAACCCCGTTCAGGTGATGTGTATTCGATACAACATTATGTGATAAAGTTTATCAGTGACGCGACAGGTCGGTAGTTTTCTCCGGATTCCTCCACCCAAAAAACTGACCGCCAGGATATACAATGTAGCTGAAACATTGTTGAAGGTGGCGTTAAACACCATAACCCTACACTCCCCCATTATATTAGACTAAAATCCAAAATACATTGGCGAATTGTACACATTCACATAATAAATAATCATATGATTATAGACGATTGTGTCACGACAGTCAAACCAGTGGTAGAGTGGTAGATAGACATTTCAACTCTAACACCCTAATGGAAGCGGGAGGTTTGGCACCGTAAAATCTGATTCAACCCACCATTTCTTTGGAAATGCCTGTATCAATTCAGGGCAATTGTGGTTTTCCCAGTTTTCTGGTTGTTGACTGATTTTTATGAGTTTTGCCTTTCCCTTTGGAAGATGCTCGGTGTTCGGTAATTTTGTTATTACCCTTACCCCTCAGTGTTTACTTTAACATTATTGAAAATGTATGGATACTATAACATTCAAAATACACCGTCAGCATGTTTCCCGGATACTTGGTCCAGCTCTCTACGAGGTATGTTTCACTTGTGCGTAATGCTATGTTTCCCGGGTACTTAGTCAAGTTCTAGACGAGGTGTGTTCTCTTGTACCTTACGTTATGATGTTTCATGGGTCCATGGTCTAGCTCTCTACGAGATGGGTTTTACTTGTACCTTACGTTAGGATGTTTCACGGATACTTGATCCAGCTCTCTACGACGTATGTTTCACTTGTGCGTAATGTTAGAATGTTTCCCGTGTACTTAGTCAAGCTCTAGACGAAGTGTGTCGACTTGTACCTTACGCTAGGATGTTTTACGGGGCCTTGGTCCAGCTCTCTACGAGGTGTGTTTGACTTGTACCTTACGTTAGGATGTTTCCTGGGTACTTGATCCAGCTCTCTACGAGGTGTGTTTGACTTGTAACTTACGTTAGGATGCTTCCCGGGTACTTGGTCCAGCTCTCTACGAGGTGTGTTCGACTTGTAACTTACGTTATGATGTTTCACGGGTACTTGATCCAGCTCTCTACGAGGTGTTCGACTTGTAACTTACGTTAGGATTCCTCCCGGGTATGGGACCCAGCTTTCTACGAGGTATGTTTGACTTGTACCTTAGGTTAGGATGTTTTACGGGTACTTGGTACAGCTCTCTACAAGGTGTGTTTGACTTGTACCTTAGGTTAGGATGTTTTACGGGTACTTGGTGCAGCTCTCTACGAGGTGTGTTTGACTTGTACCTTACGTTAGGATGTTTCACGGGTCCCCGGCATCAAAATTATATAAATCCATATACATTTTTTGTATTTGAAATATGAAAACTATACTCTTTCATATATTATTCAGTTGAGGTGTATTCGATACAACATTATGTGATAAAGTTTGTCAGTGACGCGGCGGTTTTCTCCGGCTTCGTCCACCATAAAAACTGACCGACAGGATATACAATGTAGCTGAAATATTGTTGAAAGTGGCGTTAAGCACCATAACCCTACCCTCCCCTCATTATATTAGACTAAAATCCAAAAGACATTGGCGAATTGTACACATTCACATAATAAATAATCATATGATTATAGACGATTGTGTCACGACAGTCAAACCAGTGGTAAAGTGATAGGTATACATTTCAACTCTAAGACCCCTCAGAGTTTTTATTTTAACATTATTGAAAATGTATGGATACTATATTGAAGTTCATGTTCAAAGAAGAATAAATAACATTCAAAATACAGCGTCAGAATGTTTCCCGGGTTCTTGGTCCAGCTCTCTACGAGGTGTGTTGACTTGTACCTTACGTTAGGATGTTTCACGGGTACTTGGTCAAGCTCTCTACGAGGTGTGTTGACTTGTACCTTACGTTAGGATGTTTCACGAGTACTTGGTCCAGCTCTCTACGAGGTATGTTTCACTTGTGCGTAATGCTAGAATGTTTTCCCGAGTACTTAGCCAAGCTCTAGACGAGATGTGTTGACTTGTACCTTACGTTAGGATGTTTCACGGGTACTTGATTCGGCTCTCTACGAGGTGTGTTTGACTTGTACCTGACGATAGGGCGTTTCACGGGTCCTTGATCCAGCTCTCTACGAGGTGTGTTTGACTTGTACCAGACGATAGGGTGTTTCACGGGTACTTGATCCAGCTCTCTACGAGGTGTTTGACTTGTACCTGACGATAGGGTGGTTCACGGGTCCTTGGTCCAGCTCTCTACGAGGTGTGTTTGAATTGTACCTGACGATATGGTGTTTCACGGGTATTTGATTCAGCTCTCTACGAGGTGTGTTTGACTTGTACCTGCCGTTAGGATGTTTCATGGGTCCTTGGTCCAGCTCTCTACGAGGTGTGTTTGACTTGTACCTGACGTTAGGATGTTTCACAGGTACTTGATTCAGCTCTCTACGAGGTGTTTGACTTGTAACTTACGTTAGGATGCTTCCCGGGTACGTGACCAAGCTTTCTACGAGGTGAATGACTTGTATTTGACGTTAGGATGTGTTACGGGTACTTGGTGCAGCTCTCTACGAGGTGTGTTTGACATATACTTTACATTAGGATGTTACCCGGGTCCTTCGTCCAGCTCTCTGCGAGATCTTCACGGGTCCTTGGTCCAGCTCTCTACGTCTAAGAGGTGTGTATGAGTTGTACCTTATGTTAGGATGCTTCTCATGTACTTGGTCCAGTTCACTACGACGTGTTTCACTTGTACATAATGTTAGGATGTTTCCCCGAGTACTTAGTCAAGCTCTAGACGAGGTGTGTTTGACTTGTACCTTACATTAGGATGTTTCACGGGTCCTTGGTTCAGCTCTTCACGAGGTGTGTTTGACTGGTACCTTATGTTAGGTTGGCCAAGCTCTCTACGATGTGTGTTTGACTTGTACCTTATGCTAAGATGTTTCACGGGTACTTAGTCCAGCTTTCTACGTCTACGAGGTGTGTATGAGTTGTACCTTATGTTAGGATGTTTCCTGGGTACATAGTCTAGCTTTCTACGAAGTGTGTTTGACTTGTACCTTACGCTAGGATCTTTCCTAGGTATTTGGTTCATCGCTCTACGAGGTGTGTTTGACTTGTACCTGAGTAAGGATGTTGCACGGGTACTTGGCCCAGCCCTCTAAGAGGGCCCGGGTGTTTCAATGAGCTAGGTAGTTGGATTACCTAAGAACTCATACAAGCCTATCACTAATACGCGTGGGTTCGCGCCCAGCTTTGTAGATTACAAAAAAGGGTGCACTCGACTCGCAAGTGATAAAGTCTACCAGTTGCTTGCCCATGGTCGGTGGTTCTCTCTGGCTTCTTCCACCACCAAAACTGGTCGCCATGATATAGCTTAAATATTGTTGAAAGTGGCGCTAAGCACCAAAATTTCAAATGAAATCAAATGTACTTAAGCTGAGAAAAATTATTATTAAAAGTATTTCGCCCATTTCACTACAAGGTGTGCTTGTCTTGTACCTTATGCATCCAGCTTACTACAATGTTTGATTGGCTTGTACCTTATGCAAGGATGTTTACCAGGTATTTGTCTAGTCCACTACTTGGTGTGGTTGACTTGTACCTTATGTTAGGAAGTTTACTAGGTATTTGTTTAGTCCACTACTCGGTGTGGTTGACTTGTACCTTATGTTAGGAAGTTTACTAGGTATTTGTTTAGTCCACTACTCGGTGTGGTTGACTTGTACCTTATGTTAGGAAGTTTACCAGGTATTTGTTTAGTCCACTACTCGGTGTGGTTGACTTGTACCTGATGTTAGGAAGTTTACTAGGTATTTGTTTAGTCCACTACTCGGTGTGGTTGACTTGTACCTGATGTTAGGAAGTTTACTAGGTATTTGTTTAGTTCACTACTCGGTGTGGTTGACTTGTACCTGATCTTAGGAAGTTTACTAGGTATTTGTTTAGTCAACTACTTGGTGTAGTTGACGTGTACCTTATGTTAGGAAGTTTACTAGGTATTTGTTTAGTCCACTACTCGGTGTGGTTGACTTGTACCTGATGTTAGGAAGTTTACTAGGTATTTGTTTAGTCCACTACTCGGTGTGGTTGACTTGTACCTTATGTTAGGAAGTTTACTAGGTATTTGTTTAGTCCACTACTCGGTGTGGTTGACTTGTACCTTATGTTAGGAAGTTTACTAAGTATTTGTTTAGTTCGTGTGGTTGACTTGTACCTTATGTTAGGAAGTTTACTAGGTATTTGTTTAGTCCACTACTCGGGTGGTTGACTTGTACCTTATGTTAGGAAGTTTACTAAGTATTTGTTTAGTCCACTACTCGGTGTGGTTGACTTGTACCTTATGTTAGGAAGTTTACTAGGTATTTGTTTAGTCCACTACTCGGTGTGGTTGACTTGTACCTGATGTTAGGAAGTTTACTAGGTATTTGTTTAGTCCACTACTCGGTGTGGTTGACTTGTACCTGATGTTAGGAAGTTTACTAGGTATTTGTTTAGTCCACTACTCGGTGTGGTTGACTTGTACCTTATGTTAGGAAGTTTACTAGGTATTTGTTTAGTCCACTACTCGGTGTGGTTGACTTGTACCTTATGTTAGGAAGTTTACTAGATATTTGTTTAGTCCACTACTCGGTGTGGTTGACTTGTACCTTATGTTAGGAAGTTTACTAGGTATTTGTTTAGTCCACTACTCGGTGTGGTTGACTTGTACCTTATGTTAGGAAGTTTACTAGGTATTTGTTTAGTCCACTAGTCGGTGTGGTTGACTTGTACCTTATGTTAGGAAGTTTTCTAGGTATTTGTTTAGTCCACTACACGGTGTGGTTGACTTGTACCTTATGTTAGGAAGTTTACTAAGTATTTGTTTAGTCCACTACTTGGTGTGGTTGACTTGTACCTTATGTTAGGAAGTTTACAAGGTATTTGTTTAGTCCACTACTCGGTGTGGTTGACTTGTACCTTATGTTAGGAAGTTTACTAGGTATTTGTTTAGTCCACTACTCGGTGTGGTTGACTTGTACCTTATGTTAGGAAGTTTACTAGGTATTTGTTTAGTCCACTACTCGGTGTGGTTGACTTGTAACTTATGTTAGGAAGTTTACTAAGTATTTGTTTAGTCCACTACTCGGGTGTGGTTGACTTGTACCTTATGTTAGGAAGTTTACTAAGTATTTGTTTAGTCCACTACTCGGTGTGGTTGACTTGTACCTTATGCTAGGAAGTTTACTAGGTATTTGTTTAGTCAACTACTCGGTGTGGTTGACTTGTACCTTATGTTAGGAAGTTTACTAAGTATTTGTTTAGTCCACTACTCGGGTGTGGTTGACTTGTACCTTATGTTAGGAAGTTTACTAAGTATTTGTTTAGTCCACTACTCGGTGTGGTTGACTTGTACCTTATGTTAGGAAGTTTACTAGGTATTTGTTTAGTCCACTACTCGGTGTGGTTGACTTGTAACTTATGTTAGGAAGTTTACTAGGTATTTGTTTAGTCCACTACTCGGTGTGGTTGACTTGTACCTTATGTTAGGAAGTTTACTAGGTATTTGTTTAGTCCACTACTCGGTGTGGTTGACTTGTACCTTATGTTAGGAAGTTTACTAAGTATTTGTTTAGTCCACTACTCGGTGTGGTTGACTTGTACCTTATGTTAGGAAGTTTACTAAGTATTTGTTTAGTCCACTACTCGGTGTGGTTGACTTGTACCTTATGCTAGGAAGTTTACTAGGTATTTGTTTAGTCCACTACTCGGTGTGGTTGACTTGTACCTTATGTTAGGAAGTTTACTAGGTATTTGTTTAGTCCACTACTCGGTGTGGTTGACTTGTACCTTATGTTAGGAAGTTTACCAGGTATTTGTTTAGTCCACTACTCGGTGTGGTTGACTTGTACCTGATGTTAGGAAGTTTACTAGGTATTTGTTTAGTCCACTACTCGGTGTGGTTGACTTGTACCTGATGTTAGGAAGTTTACTAGGTATTTGTTTAGTTCACTACTCGGTGTGGTTGACTTGTACCTGATCTTAGGAAGTTTACTAGGTATTTGTTTAGTCCACTACTCGGTGTGGTTGACTTGTACCTTATGTTAGGAAGTTTACTAGGTATTTGTTTAGTCCACTACTCGGTGTGGTTGACTTGTACCTTATGTTAGGAAGTTTACTAGATATTTGTTTAGTCCACTACTCGGTGTGGTTGACTTGTACCTTATGTTAGGAAGTTTACTAAGTATTTGTTTAGTCCACTACTCGGTGTGGTTGACTTGTACCTTATGCTAGGAAGTTTACTAGGTATTTGTTTAGTCCACTACTCGGTGTGGTTGACTTGTACCTTATGTTAGGAAGTTTACTAGGTATTTGTTTAGTCCACTACTCGGTGTGGTTGACTTGTACCTTATGTTAGGAAGTTTACCAGGTATTTGTTTAGTCCACTACTCGGTGTGGTTGACTTGTACCTGATGTTAGGAAGTTTACTAGGTATTTGTTTAGTCCACTACTCGGTGTGGTTGACTTGTACCTGATGTTAGGAAGTTTACTAGGTATTTGTTTAGTTCACTACTCGGTGTGGTTGACTTGTACCTGATCTTAGGAAGTTTACTAGGTATTTGTTTAGTCAACTACTTGGTGTAGTTGACGTGTACCTTATGTTAGGAAGTTTACTAGATATTTGTTTAGTCCACTACTCGGTGTGGTTGACTTGTACCTTATGTTAGGAAGTTTACTAGGTATTTGTTTAGTCCACTACTCGGTGTGGTTGACTTGTACCTTATGTTAGGAAGTTTACTAGGTATTTGTTTAGTCCACTAGTCGGTGTGGTTGACTTGTACCTTATGTTAGGAAGTTTTCTAGGTATTTGTTTAGTCCACTACACGGTGTGGTTGACTTGTACCTTATGTTAGGAAGTTTACTAAGTATTTGTTTAGTCCACTACTTGGTGTGGTTGACTTGTACCTTATGTTAGGAAGTTTACAAGGTATTTGTTTAGTCCACTACTCGGTGTGGTTGACTTGTACCTTATGTTAGGAAGTTTACTAGGTATTTGTTTAGTCCACTACTCGGTGTGGTTGACTTGTACCTTATGTTAGGAAGTTTACTAGGTATTTGTTTAGTCCACTACTCGGTGTGGTTGACTTGTAACTTATGTTAGGAAGTTTACTAAGTATTTGTTTAGTCCACTACTCGGGTGTGGTTGACTTGTACCTTATGTTAGGAAGTTTACTAAGTATTTGTTTAGTCCACTACTCGGTGTGGTTGACTTGTACCTTATGCTAGGAAGTTTACTAGGTATTTGTTTAGTCAACTACTCGGTGTGGTTGACTTGTACCTTATGTTAGGAAGTTTACTAAGTATTTGTTTAGTCCACTACTCGGGTGTGGTTGACTTGTACCTTATGTTAGGAAGTTTACTAAGTATTTGTTTAGTCCACTACTCGGTGTGGTTGACTTGTACCTTATGTTAGGAAGTTTACTAGGTATTTGTTTAGTCCACTACTCGGTGTGGTTGACTTGTAACTTATGTTAGGAAGTTTACTAGGTATTTGTTTAGTCCACTACTCGGTGTGGTTGACTTGTACCTTATGTTAGGAAGTTTACTAGGTATTTGTTTAGTCCACTACTCGGTGTGGTTGACTTGTAACTTATGTTAGGAAGTTTACTAAGTATTTGTTTAGTCCACTACTCGGTGTGGTTGACTTGTACCTTATGTTAGGAAGTTTACTAAGTATTTGTTTAGTCCACTACTCGGTGTGGTTGACTTGTACCTTATGCTAGGAAGTTTACTAGGTATTTGTTTAGTCCACTACTCGGTGTGGTTGACTTGTACCTTATGTTAGGAAGTTTACTAGGTATTTGTTTAGTCCACTACTCGGTGTGGTTGACTTGTACCTTATGTTAGGAAGTTTACCAGGTATTTGTTTAGTCCACTACTCGGTGTGGTTGACTTGTACCTGATGTTAGGAAGTTTACTAGGTATTTGTTTAGTCCACTACTCGGTGTGGTTGACTTGTACCTGATGTTAGGAAGTTTACTAGGTATTTGTTTAGTTCACTACTCGGTGTGGTTGACTTGTACCTGATCTTAGGAAGTTTACTAGGTATTTGTTTAGTCAACTACTTGGTGTAGTTGACGTGTACCTTATGTTAGGAAGTTTACTAAGTATTTGTTTAGTTCGTGTGGTTGACTTGTACCTTATGTTAGGAAGTTTACTAGGTATTTGTTTAGTCCACTACTCGGGTGGTTGACTTGTACCTTATGTTAGGAAGTTTACTAAGTATTTGTTTAGTCCACTACTCGGTGTGGTTGACTTGTACCTTATGTTAGGAAGTTTACTAGGTATTTGTTTAGTCCACTACTCGGTGTGGTTGACTTGTACCTGATGTTAGGAAGTTTACTAGGTATTTGTTTAGTCCACTACTCGGTGTGGTTGACTTGTACCTGATGTTAGGAAGTTTACTAGGTATTTGTTTAGTCCACTACTCGGTGTGGTTGACTTGTACCTTATGTTAGGAAGTTTACTAGGTATTTGTTTAGTCCACTACTCGGTGTGGTTGACTTGTACCTTATGTTAGGAAGTTTACTAGATATTTGTTTAGTCCACTACTCGGTGTGGTTGACTTGTACCTTATGTTAGGAAGTTTACTAGGTATTTGTTTAGTCCACTACTCGGTGTGGTTGACTTGTACCTTATGTTAGGAAGTTTACTAGGTATTTGTTTAGTCCACTAGTCGGTGTGGTTGACTTGTACCTTATGTTAGGAAGTTTTCTAGGTATTTGTTTAGTCCACTACACGGTGTGGTTGACTTGTACCTTATGTTAGGAAGTTTACTAAGTATTTGTTTAGTCCACTACTTGGTGTGGTTGACTTGTACCTTATGTTAGGAAGTTTACAAGGTATTTGTTTAGTCCACTACTCGGTGTGGTTGACTTGTACCTTATGTTAGGAAGTTTACTAGGTATTTGTTTAGTCCACTACTCGGTGTGGTTGACTTGTACCTTATGTTAGGAAGTTTACTAGGTATTTGTTTAGTCCACTACTCGGTGTGGTTGACTTGTAACTTATGTTAGGAAGTTTACTAAGTATTTGTTTAGTCCACTACTCGGGTGTGGTTGACTTGTACCTTATGTTAGGAAGTTTACTAAGTATTTGTTTAGTCCACTACTCGGTGTGGTTGACTTGTACCTTATGCTAGGAAGTTTACTAGGTATTTGTTTAGTCAACTACTCGGTGTGGTTGACTTGTACCTTATGTTAGGAAGTTTACTAAGTATTTGTTTAGTCCACTACTCGGGTGTGGTTGACTTGTACCTTATGTTAGGAAGTTTACTAAGTATTTGTTTAGTCCACTACTCGGTGTGGTTGACTTGTACCTTATGTTAGGAAGTTTACTAGGTATTTGTTTAGTCCACTACTCGGTGTGGTTGACTTGTAACTTATGTTAGGAAGTTTACTAGGTATTTGTTTAGTCCACTACTCGGTGTGGTTGACTTGTACCTTATGTTAGGAAGTTTACTAGGTATTTGTTTAGTCCACTACTCGGTGTGGTTGACTTGTAACTTATGTTAGGAAGTTTACTAAGTATTTGTTTAGTCCACTACTCGGTGTGGTTGACTTGTACCTTATGTTAGGAAGTTTACTAAGTATTTGTTTAGTCCACTACTCGGTGTGGTTGACTTGTACCTTATGCTAGGAAGTTTACTAGGTATTTGTTTAGTCCACTACTCGGTGTGGTTGACTTGTACCTTATGTTAGGAAGTTTACTAGGTATTTGTTTAGTCCACTACTCGGTGTGGTTGACTTGTACCTTATGTTAGGAAGTTTACCAGGTATTTGTTTAGTCCACTACTCGGTGTGGTTGACTTGTACCTGATGTTAGGAAGTTTACTAGGTATTTGTTTAGTCCACTACTCGGTGTGGTTGACTTGTACCTGATGTTAGGAAGTTTACTAGGTATTTGTTTAGTTCACTACTCGGTGTGGTTGACTTGTACCTGATCTTAGGAAGTTTACTAGGTATTTGTTTAGTCAACTACTTGGTGTAGTTGACGTGTACCTTATGTTAGGAAGTTTACTAGGTATTTGTTTAGTCCACTACTCGGTGTGGTTGACTTGTACCTGATGTTAGGAAGTTTACTAGGTATTTGTTTAGTCCACTACTCGGTGTGGTTGACTTGTACCTTATGTTAGGAAGTTTACTAGGTATTTGTTTAGTCCACTACTCGGTGTGGTTGACTTGTACCTTATGTTAGGAAGTTTACTAAGTATTTGTTTAGTTCGTGTGGTTGACTTGTACCTTATGTTAGGAAGTTTACTAGGTATTTGTTTAGTCCACTACTCGGGTGGTTGACTTGTACCTTATGTTAGGAAGTTTACTAGGTATTTGTTTAGTCCACTACTCGGTGTGGTTGACTTGTACCTTATGTTAGGAAGTTTACTAGGTATTTGTTTAGTCCACTACTCGGTGTGGTTGACTTGTACCTGATGTTAGGAAGTTTACTAGGTATTTGTTTAGTCCACTACTCGGTGTGGTTGACTTGTACCTGATGTTAGGAAGTTTACTAGGTATTTGTTTAGTCCACTACTCGGTGTGGTTGACTTGTACCTTATGTTAGGAAGTTTACTAGGTATTTGTTTAGTCCACTACTCGGTGTGGTTGACTTGTACCTTATGTTAGGAAGTTTACTAGATATTTGTTTAGTCCACTACTCGGTGTGGTTGACTTGTACCTTATGTTAGGAAGTTTACTAGGTATTTGTTTAGTCCACTACTCGGTGTGGTTGACTTGTACCTTATGTTAGGAAGTTTACTAGGTATTTGTTTAGTCCACTAGTCGGTGTGGTTGACTTGTACCTTATGTTAGGAAGTTTACTAGGTATTTGTTTAGTCCACTACTCGGTGTGGTTGACTTGTACCTTATGTTAGGAAGTTTACTAGGTATTTGTTTAGTCCACTACTTGGTGTGGTTGACTTGTACCTTATGTTAGGAAGTTTACAAGGTATTTGTTTAGTCCACTACTCGGTGTGGTTGACTTGTACCTTATGTTAGGAAGTTTACTAGGTATTTGTTTAGTCCACTACTCGGTGTGGTTGACTTGTACCTTATGTTAGGAAGTTTACTAGGTATTTGTTTAGTCCACTACTCGGTGTGGTTGACTTGTACCTTATGTTAGGAAGTTTACTAAGTATTTGTTTAGTCCACTACTCGGGTGTGGTTGACTTCTACCTTATGTTAGGAAGTTTACTAAGTATTTGCTTAGTCCACTACTCGGTGTGGTTGACTTGTACCTTATGCTAGGAAGTTTACTAGGTATTTGTTTAGTCAACTACTCGGTGTGGTTGACTTGTACCTTATGTTAGGAAGTTTACTAAGTATTTGTTTATTCCACTACTCGGGTGTGGTTGACTTGTACCTTATGTTAGGAAGTTTACTAAGTATTTGTTTAGTCCACTACTCGGTGTGGTTGACTTGTACCTTATGTTAGGAAGTTTACTAGGTATTTGTTTAGTCCACTACTCGGTGTGGTTGACTTGTAACTTATGTTAGGAAGTTTACTAGGTATTTGTTTAGTCCACTACTCGGTGTGGTTGACTTGTACCTTATGTTAGGAAGTTTACTAGGTATTTGTTTAGTCCACTACTCGGTGTGGTTGACTTGTAACTTATGTTAGGAAGTTTACTAAGTATTTGTTTAGTCCACTACTCGGTGTGGTTGACTTGTACCTGATGTTAGGAAGTTTACTAAGTATTTGTTTAGTCCACTACTCGGTGTGGTTGACTTGTACCTTATGCTAGGAAGTTTACTAGGTATTTGTTTAGTCCACTACTCGGTGTGGTTGACTTGTACCTTATGTTAGGAAGTTTACTAGGTATTTGTTTAGTCCACTACTCGGTGTGGTTGACTTGTACCTTATGTTAGGAAGTTTACTAAGTATTTGTTTTGTCCACTACTCGGTGTGGTTGACTTGTACCTTATGCTAGGAAGTTTACTAGGTAATTGTTTAGTCCACTACTCGGTGTGGTTGACTTGTAACTTATGTTAGGAAGTTTACTAAGTAGTTGTTTAGTCCACTACTCGGGTGTGGTTGACTTGTACCTTATGTTAGGAAGTTTACTAAGTATTTGTTTAGTCCACTACTCGGTGTGGTTGACTTGTACCTTATGCTAGGAAGTTTACTAGGTATTTGTTTAGTCAACTACTCGGTGTGGTTGACTTGTACCTTATGTTAGGAAGTTTACTAAGTATTTGTTTAGTCCACTACTCGGTGTGGTTGACTTGTAACTTATGTTAGGAAGTTTACTAAGTATTTGTTTAGTCCACTACTCGGTGTGGTTGACTTGTACCTTATGTTAGGAAGTTTACTAAGTATTTGTTTAGTCCACTACTCGGTGTGGTTGACTTGTACCTTATGCTAGGAAGTTTACTAGGTATTTGTTTAGTCCACTACTCGGTGTGGTTGACTTGTACCTTATGTTAGGAAGTTTACTAGGTATTTGTTTAGTCCACTACTCGGTGTGGTTGACTTGTACCTTATGTTAGGAAGTTTACTAGGTATTTGTTTAGTCCACTACTCGGTGTGGTTGACTTGTAGCTTATGTTAGGAAGTTTACTAAGTATTTGTTTAGTCCACTACTCGGTGTGGTTGACTTGTACCTTATGTTAGGAAGTTTACTAAGTATTTGTTTAGTCCACTACTCGGTGTGGTTGACTTGTACCTTATGCTAGGAAGTTTACTAGGTATTTGTTTAGTCCACTACTCGGTGTGGTTGACTTGTACCTTATGTTAGGAAGTTTACTAGGTATTTGTTTAGTCCACTACTCGGTGTGGTTGACTTGTACCTTATGTTAGGAAGTTTACTAAGTATTTGTTTTGTCCACTACTCGGTGTGGTTGACTTGTACCTTATGCTAGGAAGTTTACTAGGTAATTGTTTAGTCCACTACTCGGTGTGGTTGACTTGTAACTTATGTTAGGAAGTTTACTAAGTAGTTGTTTAGTCCACTACTCGGGTGTGGTTGACTTGTACCTTATGTTAGGAAGTTTACTAAGTATTTGTTTAGTCCACTACTCGGTGTGGTTGACTTGTACCTTATGCTAGGAAGTTTACTAGGTATTTGTTTAGTCAACTACTCGGTGTGGTTGACTTGTACCTTATGTTAGGAAGTTTACTAAGTATTTGTTTAGTCCACTACTCGGTGTGGTTGACTTGTAACTTATGTTAGGAAGTTTACTAAGTATTTGTTTAGTCCACTACTCGGTGTGGTTGACTTGTACCTTATGCTAGGAAGTTTACTAGGTATGTGTTTAGTCCACTACTCGGTGTGGTTGACTTGTACCTTATGTTAGGAAGTTTACTAGGTATTTGTTTAGTCCACTACTCGGTTTGGTTGACTTGTAACTTATGTTAGGAAGTTTACTAAGTACTTGTTTAGTCCACTACTCGGGTGTGGTTGACTTGTACCTTATGTTAGGAAGTTTACTAAGTATTTGTTTAGTCCACTACTCGGTGTGGTTGACTTGTACCTTATGCTAGGAAGTTTACTAGGTATTAGTTTAGTCAACTACTCGGTGTGGTTGACTTGTACCTTATGTTAGGAAGTTTACTAAGTATTTGTTTAGTCCACTACTCGGTGTGGTTGACTTGTACCTTATGTTAGGAAGTTTACTAAGTATTTGTTTAGTCCACTACTCGGTGTAATTGACTTGTACCTTATGTTAGGAAGTTTATTAAGTATTTGTTTAGTCCACTACTCGGTGTGGTTGACTTGTACCTTATGCGAGGAAGTTTACTAAGTATTTGTTTAGTCCACTACTCGGTGTGGTTGACTTGTACCTTATGTTAGGAAGTTTACTAAGTATTTGTTTTGTCCACTACTCGGTGTGGTTGACTTGTACCTTATGCTAGGAAGTTTACTAGGTAATTGTTTAGTCCACTACTCGGTGTGGTTGACTTGTACCATATGTTAGGAAGTTTACTAGGTATTTGCTTAGTCCACTACTCGGTGTGGTTGACTTGTACCTTATTATAGGAAGTTTACTAAGTATTTGTTTAGTCCACTACTCAGTGTGATTGACTTGTACCTTATGATAGGAAGTTTCCTAGGTATTTGTTTAGTCAACTACTCGGTGTGGTTGACTTGTACCTTATGTTAGGAAGTTTACTAAGTATTTGTTTAGTCCACTACTCGGTGTGGTTGACTTGTACCTGATGTTAGGAAGTTTACTAGGTAATTGTTTAGTCCACTACTCGGTGTGGTTGACTTGTAACTTATGTTAGGAAGTTTACTAAGTAGTTGTTTAGTCCACTACTCGGGTGTGGTTGACTTGTACCTTATGTTAGGAAGTTTACTAAGTATTTGTTTAGTCCACTACTCGGTGTGGTTGACTTGTACCTTATGCTAGGAAGTTTACTAGGTATTTGTTTAGTCAACTACTCGGTGTGGTTGACTTGTACCTTATGTTAGGAAGTTTACTAAGTATTTGTTTAGTCCACTACTCGGTGTGGTTGACTTGTAACTTATGTTAGGAAGTTTACTAAGTATTTGTTTAGTCCACTACTCGGTGTGGTTGACTTGTACCTTATGCTAGGAAGTTTACTAGGTATGTGTTTAGTCCACTACTCGGTGTGGTTGACTTGTACCTTATGTTAGGAAGTTTACTAGGTATTTGTTTAGTCCACTACTCGGTTTGGTTGACTTGTAACTTATGTTAGGAAGTTTACTAAGTACTTGTTTAGTCCACTACTCGGGTGTGGTTGACTTGTACCTTATGTTAGGAAGTTTACTAAGTATTTGTTTAGTCCACTACTCGGTGTGGTTGACTTGTACCTTATGCTAGGAAGTTTACTAGGTATTAGTTTTGTCAACTACTCGGTGTGGTTGACTTGTACCTTATGTTAGGAAGTTTACTAAGTATTTGTTTAGTCCACTACTCGGTGTGGTTGACTTGTACCTTATGTTAGGAAGTTTACTAAGTATTTGTTTAGTCCACTACTCGGTGTAATTGACTTGTACCTTATGTTAGGAAGTTTATTAAGTATTTGTTTAGTCCACTACTCGGTGTGGTTGACTTGTACCTTATGCGAGGAAGTTTACTAAGTATTTGTTTAGTCCACTACTCGGTGTGGTTGACTTGTACCTTATGTTAGGAAGTTTACTAAGTATTTGTTTTGTCCACTACTCGGTGTGGTTGACTTGTACCTTATGCTAGGAAGTTTACTAGGTAATTGTTTAGTCCACTACTCGGTGTGGTTGACTTGTACCATATGTTAGGAAGTTTACTAGGTATTTGCTTAGTCCACTACTCGGTGTGGTTGACTTGTACCTTATTATAGGAAGTTTACTAAGTATTTGTTTAGTCCACTACTCAGTGTGATTGACTTGTACCTTATGATAGGAAGTTTCCTAGGTATTTGTTTAGTCAACTACTCGGTGTGGTTGACTTGTACCTTATGTTAGGAAGTTTACTAAGTATTTGTTTAGTCCACTACTCGGTGTGGTTGACTTGTACCTGATGTTAGGAAGTTTACTAGGTATTTGTTTAGTCCACTACTCGGTGTGGTTGACTTGTACCTGATGTTAGGAAGTTTATTAGGTATTTGTTTAGTCCACTACTCGGTGTGGTTGACTTGTACCTTATGCTAGGAAGTTTACTAAGTATTTGTTTAGTCCACTACTCGGTGTGGTTGACTTGTAACTTATGTTAGGAAGTTTACTAAGTATTTGTTTAGTCCACTACTCGGTGTGGTTGACTTGTACCTTATGTTAGGAAGTTTACTAGGTATTTGTTTAGTCCACTACTCGGTGTGGTTGACTTGTAACTTATGTTAGGAAGTTTACTAAGTACTTGTTTAGTCCACTACTCGGGTGTGGTTGACTTGTACCTTATGTTAGGAAGTTTACTAAGTATTTGTTTAGTCCACTACTCGGTGTGGTTGACTTGTACCTTATGCTAGGAAGTTTACTAGGTATTAGTTTAGTCAACTACTCGGTGTGGTTGACTTGTACCTTATGTTAGGAAGTTTACTAAGTATTTGTTTAGTCCACTACTCGGTGTGGTTGACTTGTACCTTATGTTAGGAAGTTTACTAAGTATTTGTTTAGTCCACTACTCGGTGTAATTGACTTGTACCTTATGCTAGGAAGTTTATTAAGTATTTGTTTAGTCCACTACTCGGTGTGGTTGACTTGTACCTTATGCGAGGAAGTTTACTAAGTATTTGTTTAGTCCACTACTCGGTGTGGTTGACTTGTACCTTATGTTAGGAAGTTTACTAAGTATTTGTTTTGTCCACTACTCGGTGTGGTTGACTTGTACCTTATGCTAGGAAGTTTACTAGGTAATTGTTTAGTCCACTACTCGGTGTGGTTGACTTGTACCATATGTTAGGAAGTTTACTAGGTATTTGCTTAGTCCACTACTCGGTGTGGTTGACTTGTACCTTATTATAGGAAGTTTACTAAGTATTTGTTTAGTCCACTACTCAGTGTGATTGACTTGTACCTTATGATAGGAAGTTTCCTAGGTATTTGTTTAGTCAACTACTCGGTGTGGTTGACTTGTACCTTATGTTAGGAAGTTTACTAAGTATTTGTTTAGTCCACTACTCGGTGTGGTTGACTTGTACCTGATGTTAGGAAGTTTACTAGGTATTTGTTTAGTCCACTACTCGGTGTGGTTGACTTGTACCTGATGTTAGGAAGTTTACTAGGTATTTGTTTAGTCCACTACTCGGTGTGGTTGACTTGTACCTTATGTTAGGAAGTTTACTAGGTATTTGTTTAGTCCACTACTCGGTGTGGTTGACTTGTACCTTATGTTAGGAAGTTTACTAGATATTTGTTTAGTCCACTACTCGGTGTGGTTGACTTGTACCTTATGTTAGGAAGTTTACTAAGTATTTGTTTAGTCAACTACTCGGGGTGGTTGACTTGTACCTTATGTTAGGAAGTTTATTAAGTATTTGTTTAATCCACTACTCGGTGTGGTTGACTTGTACCTTATGCGAGGAAGTTTACTAGGTATTTGTTTAGTCCACTACTCGGTGTGGTTGACTTGTACCTTATGTTAGGAAGTTTACTAAGTATTTGTTTTGTCCACTACTCGGTGTGGCTGACTTGTACCTTATGCTAGGAAGTTTACTAGGTAATTGTTTAGTCCACTACTCGGTGTGGTTGACTTGTACCATATGTTAGGAAGTTTACTAGGTATTTGTTTAGTCCACTACTCGGTGTGGTTGACTTGTACCTTATGTTAGGAAGTTTACTAAGTATTTGTTTAGTCCATTACTCAGTGTGATTGACTTGTACCTTATGATAGGAAGTTTCCTAGGTATTTGTTTAGTCCACTACTCGGTGTGGTTGACTTGTACCTTATGTTAGGAAGTTAACTAAGTATTTGTTTATTCCACTACTCGGTGTGGTTGACTTGTACCTTATGTTAGGAAGTTTACTAAGTATTTGTTTAGTCCACTACTCGGTGTGGTTGACTTGTACTTTATGTTAGGAAGTTTGCTAGGTATTTGTTTAGTCCACTACTCGGTGTGGTTGACTTGTACCTTATGTTAGGAAGTTTACTAGGTATTTGTCTAATCCACTACTCGGTGTGGTTGACTTGTACCTTATGTTAGGAAGTTTACTAGGTATTTGTTTAGTCCACTATTCGGTGTGGTTGACTTGTACCTTATGTTAGGAAGTTTACTAGGTATTTGTTTAGTCCACTACTCGGTGTGGTTGACTTGTACCTTATGTTAGGAAGTTTACTAGGTATTTGTCTAGTCCACTACTCGGTATGGTTGACTTGTACCTTATGTTAGGAAGTTTACTAAGTATTTGTTTAGTCCACTACTCGGTGTGGTTGACTTGTACCTTATGTTAGGAAGTTTACTAAGTCTTTGTTTAGTCCCCTACTCGGTGTGGTTGACTTGCACCTTATGCTAGGAAGCTTACTTGGTATTTGTTTAGTCCACTACTCGGTGTGGTTGACTTGTACCTTATGTTAGGAAGTTTACTAAATACTTGTTTAGTCCACTACTCGGTGTGGTTGACTTGTACCTTATGTTAGGAAGTTTACTAAATACTTGTTTAGTCCACTACTCGGTGTGGTTGACTTGTACCTTATGCTAGTAGGTTTACGAGGTATTTGTTTAGTCCACTACTCGGTGTGGTTGACTTGTACCTTATGTTAGGAAGTTTACTAGGTATTTGTCTAGTCTACTACTCGGTGTGGTTGACTTGTACCTTATGTTAGGAAGTTTACTAGGTATTTGTTTAGTCCACTACTCGGTGTGGTTGACTTGTACCTTATGTTAGGAAGTTTACTAGGTTTTTGTTTAGTCCACTATTCGGTGTGGTTGACTTGTACCTTATGTTAGGAAGTTTACTAGGTATTTGTTTTGTCCACTACTCGGTGTGGTTGACTTGTACCTTATGTTAGGAAGTTTACTAGGTATTTGTCTAGTCCACTACTCGGTATGGTTGACTTGTACCTTATGCTAGGAAGCTTACTAGGTATTTGTTTAGTCCACTACTCGGTGTGGTTTTCTTGTACCTTATGTTAGGAAGTTTACTAAATACTTGTTTAGTCCACTACTCGGTGTGGTTGACTTGTACCTTATGCTAGTAAGTTTACGAGGTATTTGTTTAGTCCACTACTCGGTGTGGTTGACTTGTACCTTATGTTAGGAAGTTTACTAGGTATTTGTTTAGTCCACTACTCCGTGTGGTTGACTTGTACCTTATGTTAGGAAGTTAACTAAATATTTGTTTAGTCCACTACTCGGTGTGGTTGACTTGTACCTTATGTTAGGAAGTTTACTAGGTATTTGTTTAGTCCACTACTCCGTGTGGTTGACTTGTACCTTATGTTAGGAAGTTTACTAAGTATTTGTTTAGTCCACTACTCGTTGTGGTTGACTTGTATCTTATGTTAGGAAGTTTACTTGGTATTTGTTTAGTCCACTACTCGGTGTGGTTGACTTGTACCTTATGTTAGGAAGTTTACTAGGTATTTGTTTAGTCCACTACTCGTTGTGGTTGACTTGTATCTTATGTTAGGAAGTTTACTAGGTATTTGTTTAGTCCACTACTCGGTGTGGTTGACTTGTACCTTATGTTAGGAAGTTTACTAAGTATTTGTTTAGTCCACTACTCGGTGTGGTTGACTTGTACCTTATGCGAGGAAGTTTACTAGGTATTTGTTTAGTCCACTACTCGGTGTGGTTGACTTGTACCTTATGTTAGGAAGTTTACTAAGTATATGTTTAGTCCACTACTCGGTGTGGTTGACTTGTACCTTATGCTAGGAAGTTTACTAGGTATTTGTTTAGTCCACTACTCGGTGTGGTTGACTTGTACCTTATGCTAGTAAGTTTACTAGGTATTTGTTTAGTCCACTACTCGGTGTGGTTGACTTTTACCTTATGTTAGGAAGTTTACTAAGTATTTGTTTTGTCCACTACTCGGTGTGGTTGACTTGTACCTTATGTTAGGAAGTTTACTAAGTATTTGTTTAGTCCACTACTCGGTGTGGTTGACTTGTACCTTATGCTAGGAAGTTTACTAGGTATTTGTTTAGTCCACTACTCGGTGTGGTTGACTTGTACCTTATGTTAGGAAGTTTACTAGGTATTTGTTTAGTCCACTACTCGGTGTGGTTGACTTGTAACTTATGTTAGGAAGTTTACTAAGTATTTGTTTAGTCCACTACTCGGTGTGGTTGACTTGTAACTTATGTTAGGAAGTTTACTAAGTATTTGTTTAGTCCACTACTCGGTGTGGTTGACTTGTAACTTATGCTAGGAAGTTTACTAAGTATTTGTTTAGTCCACTACTCGGTGTGGTTGACTTGTACCTTATGTTAGGAAGTTTACTAGGTATTTGTTTAGTCCACTACTCGGTGTGGTTGACTTGTAACTTATGTTAGGAAGTTTACTAAGTATTTGTTTAGTCCACTACTCGGGTGTGGTTGACTTGTACCTTATGTTAGGAAGTTTACTAAGTATTTGTTTAGTCCACTACTCGGTGTGGTTGACTTGTACCTTATGCTAGGAAGTTTACTAGGTATTTGTTTAGTCAACTACTCGGTGTGGTTGACTTGTACCTTATGTTAGGAAGTTTACTAAGTATTTGTTTAGTCCACTACTCGGTGTGGTTGACTTGTACCTTATGTTAGGAAGTTTACTAGGTATTTGTTTAGTCCACTACTCGGTGTGGTTGACTTGTACCTTATGTTAGGAAGTTTACTAGGTATTTGTTTAGTCCACTACTCGGTGTGGTTGACTTGTACCTTATGTTAGGAAGTTTACTAGGTATTTGTTTAGTCCACTACTCGGTGTGGTTGACTTGTAACTTATGTTAGGAAGTTTACTAAGTATTTGTTTAGTCCACTACTCGGTGTGGTTGACTTGTACCTTATGTTAGGAAGTTTACTAAGTATTTGTTTAGTCCACTACTCGGTGTGGTTGACTTGTACCTTATGCTAGGAAGTTTACTAGGTATTTGTTTAGTCCACTACTCGGTGTGGTTGACTTGTACCTTATGTTAGGAAGTTTACTAGGTATTTGTTTAGTCCACTACTCGGTGTGGTTGACTTGTACCTTATGTTAGGAAGTTTACTAAGTATTTGTTTTGTCCACTACTCGGTGTGGTTGACTTGTACCTTAGCTAGGAAGTTTACTAGGTAATTGTTTGGTCCACTACTCGGTGTGGTTGACTTGTAACTTATGTTAGGAAGTTTACTAAGTAGTTGTTTAGTCCACTACTCGGGTGTGGTTGACTTGTACCTTATGTTAGGAAGTTTACTAAGTATTTGTTTAGTCCACTACTCGGTGTGGTTGACTTGTACCTTATGCTAGGAAGTTTACTAGGTATTTGTTTAGTCAACTACTCGGTGTGGTTGACTTGTACCTTATGTTAGGAAGTTTACTAAGTATTTGTTTAGTCCACTACTCGGTGTGGTTGACTTGTAACTTATGTTAGGAAGTTTACTAAGTATTTGTTTAGTCCACTACTCGGTGTGGTTGACTTGTACCTTATGCTAGGAAGTTTACTAGGTATTTGTTTAGTCCACTACTCGGTGTGGTTGACTTGTACCTTATGTTAGGAAGTTTACTAGATATTTGTTTAGTCCACTACTCGGTGTGGTTGATTTGTAACTTATGTTAGAAAGTTTACTAAGTACTTGTTTAGTCCACTACTCGGGTGTGGTTGACTTGTACCTTATGTTAGGAAGTTTACTAAGTATTTGTTTAGTCCACTACTCGGTGTGGTTGACTTGTACCTTATGCTAGGAAGTTTACTAGGTATTTGTTTAGTCAACTACTCGGTGTGGTTGACTTGTACCTTATGTTAGGAAGTTTACTAGGTATTTGTTTAGTCAACTACTCGGTGTGGTTGACTTGTACCTTATGTTAGGAAGTTTACTAAGTATTTGTTTAGTCCACTACTCGGTGTGGTTGACTTGTACCTTATGTTAGGAAGTTTACTAAGTATATGTTTAGTCCACTACTCGGTGTGGTTGACTTGTACCTTATGTTAGGAAGTTTATTAAGTATTTGTTTAGTCCACTACTCGGTGTGGTTGACTTGTACCTTATGCGAGGAAGTTTACTAAATATTTGTTTAGTCCACTACTCGGTGTGGTTGACTTGTACCTTATGTTAAGAAGTTTACTAAGTATTTGTTTTGTCCACTACTCGGTGTGGTTGACTTGTACCTTATGCTAGGAAGTTTACTAGGTAATTGTTTAGTCCACTACTCGGTGTGGTTGACTTGTACCATATGTTAGGAAGTTTACTAGGTATTTGTTTAGTCCACTACTCGGTGTGGTTGACTTGTACCTTATGTTAGGAAGTTTACTAAGTATTTGTTTAGTCCACTACTCAGTGTGATTGACTTGTACCTTATGATAGGAAGTTTCCTAGGTATTTGTTTAGTCAACTACTCGGTGTGGTTGACTTGTACCTTATGTTAGGAAGTTTACTAAGTATTTGTTTAGTCCACTACTCGGTGTGGTTGACTTGTACCTTATGTTAGGAAGTTTACTAAGTATTTGTTTAGTCCACTACTCGGTGTGGTTGACTTGTACCTTATGTTAGGAAGTTTATTAAGTATTTGTTTAGTCCACTACTCGGTGTGGTTGACTTGTACTTTATGCGAGGAAGTTTACTAGGTATTTGTTTAGTCCACTACTCGGTGTGGTTGACTTGTACCTTATGTTAGGAAGTTTACTAAGTATTTGTTTTGTCCACTACTCGGTGTGGTTGACTTGTACCTTATGCTAGGAAGTTTACTAGGTAATTGTTTAGTCCACTCCTCGGTGTGGTTGACTTGTACCATATGTTAGGAAGTTTACTAGGTATTTGTTTAGTCCACTACTCGGTGTGGTTGACTTGTACCTTATGTTAGGAAGTTAACTAAGTATTTGTTTAGTCCACTACTCGGTGTGGTTGACTTGTACCTTATGTTAGGAAGTTTACTAAGTATTTGTTTAGTCCACTACTCGGTGTGGTTGACTTGTACTTTATGTTAGGAAGTTTGCTAGGTATTTGTTTAGTCCACTACTCGGTGTGGTTGACTTGTACCTTATGTTAGGAAGTTTACTAGGTATTTGTCTAGTCCACTACTCGGTGTGGTTGACTTGTACCTTATGTTAGGAAGTTTACTAGGTATTTGTTTAGTCCACTATTCGGTGTGGTTGACTTGTACCTTATGTTAGGAAGTTTACTAGGTATTTGTTTAGTCCACTATTCGGTGTGGTTGACTTGTACCTTATGTTAGGAAGTTTACTAGGTATTTATTTAGTCCACTACTCGGTGTGGTTGACTTGTACCTTATGTTAGGAAGTTTACTAGGTATTTGTTTAGTCCACTACTCGGTGTGGTTGACTTGTAACTTATGTTAGGAAGTTTACTAAGTATTTGTTTAGTCCACTACTCGGTGTGGTTGACTTGTATCTTATGTTAGGAAGTTTACTAAGTATTTGTTTAGTCCACTACTCGGTGTGGTTGACTTGTAACTTATGTTAGGAAGTTTACTAAGTATTTGTTTAGTCCACTACTCGGTGTGGTTGACTTGTACCTTATGTTAGGAAGTTTACTAGGTATTTGTTTAGTCCACTACTCGGTGTGGTTGACTTGTAACTTATGTTAGGAAGTTTACTAAGTATTTGTTTAGTCCACTACTCGGGTGTGGTTGACTTGTACCTTATGTTAGGAAGTTTACTAAGTATTTGTTTAGTCCACTACTCGGTGTGGTTGACTTGTACCTTATGCTAGGAAGTTTACTAGGTATTTGTTTAGTCAACTACTCGGTGTGGTTGACTTGTACCTTATGTTAGGAAGTTTACTAAGTATTTGTTTAGTCCACTACTCGGTGTGGTTGACTTGTACCTTATGTTAGGAAGTTTACTAGGTATTTGTTTAGTCCACTACTCGGTGTGGTTGACTTGTACCTTGTGTTAGGAAGTTTACTAGGTATTTGTTTAGTCCACTACTCGGTGTGGTTGACTTGTACCTTATGTTAGGAAGTTTACTAGGTATTTGTTTAGTCCACTACTCGGTGTGGTTGACTTGTAACTTATGTTAGGAAGTTTACTAAGTATTTGTTTAGTCCACTACTCGGTGTGGTTGACTTGTACCTTATGCGAGGAAGTTTACTAAATATTTGTTTAGTCCACTACTCGGTGTGGTTGACTTGTACCTTATGTTAAGAAGTTTACTAAGTATTTGTTTTGTCCACTACTCGGTGTGGTTGACTTGTACCTTATGCTAGGAAGTTTACTAGGTAATTGTTTAGTCCACTACTCGGTGTGGTTGACTTGTACCATATGTTAGGAAGTTTACTAGGTATTTGTTTAGTCCACTACTCGGTGTGGTTGACTTGTACCTTATGTTAGGAAGTTTACTAAGTATTTGTTTAGTCCACTACTCAGTGTGATTGACTTGTACCTTATGATAGGAAGTTTCCTAGGTATTTGTTTAGTCAACTACTCGGTGTGGTTGACTTGTACCTTATGTTAGGAAGTTTACTAAGTATTTGTTTAGTCCACTACTCGGTGTGGTTGACTTGTACCTTATGTTAGGAAGTTTACTAAGTATTTGTTTAGTCCACTACTCGGTGTGGTTGACTTGTAACTTATGTTAGGAAGTTTACTAAGTATTTGTTTAGTCCACTACTCGGTGTGGTTGACTTGTAACTTATGTTAGGAAGTTTACTAAGTATTTGTTTAGTCCACTACTCGGTGTGGTTGACTTGTAACTTATGTTAGGAAGTTTACTAAGTATTTGTTTTGTCCACTACTCGGTGTGGTTGACTTGTACCTTATGTTAGGAAGTTTACTAGGTATTTGTTTAGTCCACTACTCGGTGTGGTTGACTTGTAACTTATGTTAGGAAGTTTACTAAGTATTTGTTTAGTCCACTACTCGGGTGTGGTTGACTTGTACCTTATGTTAGGAAGTTTACTAAGTATTTGTTTAGTCCACTACTCGGTGTGGTTGACCTGTACCTTATGCTAGGAAGTTTACTAGGTATTTGTTTAGTCAACTACTCGGTGTGGTTGACTTGTACCTTATGTTAGGAAGTTTACTAAGTATTTGTTTAGTCCACTACTCGGTGTGGTTGACTTGTACCTTATGTTAGGAAGTTTACTAGGTATTTGTTTAGTCCACTACTCGGTGTGGTTGACTTGTACCTTATGTTAGGAAGTTTACTAGGTATTTGTTTAGTCCACTACTCGGTGTGGTTGACTTGTACCTTATGTTAGGAAGTTTACTAGGTATTTGTTTAGTCCACTACTCGGTGTGGTTGACTTGTAACTTATGTTAGGAAGTTTACTAAGTATTTGTTTAGTCCACTACTCGGTGTGGTTGACTTGTACCTTATGTTAGGAAGTTTACTAAGTATTTGTTTAGTCCACTACTCGGTGTGGTTGACTTGTACCTTATGCTAGGAAGTTTACTAGGTATTTGTTTAGTCCACTACTCGGTGTGGTTGACTTGTACCTTATGTTAGGAAGTTTACTAGGTATTTGTTTAGTCCACTACTCGGTGTGGTTGACTTGTACCTTATGTTAGGAAGTTTACTAAGTATTTGTTTTGTCCACTACTCGGTGTGGTTGACTTGTACCTTAGCTAGGAAGTTTACTAGGTAATTGTTTAGTCCACTACTCGGTGTGGTTGACTTGTAACTTATGTTAGGAAGTTTACTAAGTAGTTGTTTAGTCCACTACTCGGGTGTGGTTGACTTGTACCTTATGTTAGGAAGTTTACTAAGTATTTGTTTAGTCCACTACTCGGTGTGGTTGACTTGTACCTTATGCTAGGAAGTTTACTAGGTATTTGTTTAGTCAACTACTCGGTGTGGTTGACTTGTACCTTATGTTAGGAAGTTTACTAAGTATTTGTTTAGTCCACTACTCGGTGTGGTTGACTTGTAACTTATGTTAGGAAGTTTACTAAGTATTTGTTTAGTCCACTACTTGGTGTGGTTGACTTGTACCTTATGTTAGGAAGTTTACTAAGTATTTGTTTAGTCCACTACTCGGTGTGGTTGACTTGTACCTTATGCTAGGAAGTTTACTAGGTATTTGTTTAGTCCACTACTCGGTGTGGTTGACTTGTACCTTATGTTAGGAAGTTTACTAGGTATTTGTTTAGTCCACTACTCGGTGTGGTTGACTTGTAACTTATGTTAGAAAGTTTACTAAGTACTTGTTTAGTCCATTACTCGGGTGTGGTTGACTTGTACCTTATGTTAGGAAGTTTACTAAGTATTTGTTTAGTCCACTACTCGGTGTGGTTGACTTGTACCTTATGCTAGGAAGTTTACTAGGTATTTGTTTAGTCAACTACTCGGTGTGGTTGACTTGTACCTTATGTTAGGAAGTTTACTAGGTATTTGTTTAGTCAACTACTCGGTGTGGTTGACTTGTACCTTATGTTAGGAAGTTTACTAAGTATTTGTTTAGTCCACTACTCGGTGTGGTTGACTTGTACCTTATGTTAGGAAGTTTACTAAGTATATGTTTAGTCCACTACTCGGTGTGGTTGACTTGTACCTTATGTTAGGAAGTTTATTAAGTATTTGTTTAGTCCACTACTCGGTGTGGTTGACTTGTACCTTATGCGAGGAAGTTTACTAAGTATTTGTTTAGTCCACTACTCGGTGTGGTTGACTTGTACCTTATGTTAAGAAGTTTACTAAGTATTTGTTTTGTCCACTACTCGGTGTGGTTGACTTGTACCTTATGCTAGGAAGTTTACTAGGTAATTGTTTAGTCCACTACTCGGTGTGGTTGACTTGTACCATATGTTAGGAAGTTTACTAGGTATTTGTTTAGTCCACTACTCGGTGTGGTTGACTTGTACCTTATGCTAGGAAGTTTACTAAGTATTTGTTTAGTCCACTACTCAGTGTGATTGACTTGTACCTTATGATAGGAAGTTTCCTAGGTATTTGTTTAGTCAACTACTCGGTGTGGTTGACTTGTACCTTATGTTAGGAAGTTTACTATGTATTTGTTTAGTCCACTACTCGGTGTGGTTGACTTGTACCTTATGTTAGGAAGTTTACTAAGTATTTGTTTAGTCCACTACTCGGTGTGGTTGACTTGTACCTTATGTTAGGAAGTTTATTAAGTATTTGTTTAGTCCACTACTCGGTGTGGTTGACTTGTACCTTATGCGAGGAAGTTTACTAGGTATTTGTTTAGTCCACTACTCGGTGTGGTTGACTTGTTCCTTATGTTAGGAAGTTTACTAAGTATTTGTTTTGTCCACTACTCGGTGTGGTTGACTTGCACCTTATGCTAGGAAGTTTACTAGGTAATTGTTTAGTCCACTACTCGGTGTGGTTGACTTGTACCATATGTTAGGAAGTTTACTAGGTATTTGTTTAGTCCACTACTCGGTGTGGTTGACTTGTACCTTATGTTAGGAAGTTAACTAAGTATTTGTTTAGTCCACTACTCGGTGTGGTTGACTTGTACCTTATGTTAGGAAGTTTACTAAGTATTTGTTTAGTCCACTACTCGGTGTGGTTGACTTGTACTTTATGTTAGGAAATTTTCTAGGTATTTGTTTAGTCCACTACTCGGTGTGGTTGACTTGTACCTTATGTTAGGAAGTTTACTAGGTATTTGTCTAGTCCACTACTCGGTGTGGTTGACTTGTACCTTATGTTAGGAAGTTTACTAGGTATTTGTTTAGTCCACTACTCTGTGTGGTTGACTTGTACCTTATGTTAGGAAGTTTACTAGGTATTTGTTTAGTCCACTACTCGGTGTGGTTGACTTGTACCTTATGTTAGGAAGTTTACTAGGTATTTGATTAGTCCACTACTCGGTATGGTTGACTTGTACCTTATGCTAGGAAGCTTACTAGGTATTTGTTTAGTCCACTACTCGGTGTGGTTGACTTGTATCTTATGTTAGGAAGTTTACTAGGTATTTGTTTAGTCCACTACTCGGTGTGGTTGACTTGTACCTTATGTTAGGAAGTTTACTAGGTATTTGATTAGTCCACTACTCGGTGTGGTTGACTTGTACCTTATGCTAGGAAGCTTACTAGGTATTTGTTTAGTCCACTACTCGGTGTGGTTGACTTGTATCTTATGTTAGGAAGTTTACTAGGTATTTGTTTAGTCCACTACTCTGTGTGGTTGACTTGTACCTTATGTTAGGAAGTTTACTAGGTATTTGTTTAGTCCACTACTCGGTGTGGTTGACTTGTACCTTATGCTAGGAAGTTTACTTGGTAATTGTTTAGTCCACTACTCGGTGTGGTTGACTTGTACCTTATGTTAGGAAGTTTACTAGGTATTTGTTTAGTCCACTACTCGGTGTGGTTGACTTGTACCTTATGCTAGTAAGTTTACGAGGTATTTGTTTAGTCCACTACTCGGTGTGGTTGACTTGTACCTTATGTTAGGAAGTTTACTAGGTATTTGTTTAGTCCACTACTCGGTGTGGTTGACTTGTACCTTATGCTAGGAAGTTTACTAGGTATTTGTTTAGTCCACTACTCGGTGTGGTTGACTTGTACCTTATGTTAGGAAGTTTACTAAGTATTTGTTTAGTCCAATATTCGGTGTGGTTGACTTGTATCTTATGTTAGGAAGTTTACTAAGTATTTGTTTAGTCCACTACTCGGTGTGGTTGACTTGTACCTTATGCTAGGAAGTTTACTTGGTAATTGTTTAGTCCACTACTCGTTGTGGTTGACTTGTACCTTATGTTAGGAAGTTTACTAGGTATTTGTTTAGTCCACTACTCGGTGTGGTTGACTTGTACCTTATGCTAGTAAGTTTACGAGGTATTTGTTTAGTCCACTACTCGGTGTGGTTGACTTGTACCTTATGTTAGGAAGTTTACTAGGTATTTGTTTAGTCCACTACTCGGTGTGGTTGACTTGTACCTTATGTTAGGAAGTTTACTAAGTATTTGTTTAGTCCACTACTCGTTGTGGTTGACTTGCATCTTATGTTAGGAAGTTTACTAGGTATTTGTTTAGTCCATTACTCTGTGTGGTTGACTTGTACCTTATGTTAGGAAGTTTACTAGGTATTTGTTTAGTCCACTACTCGGTGTGGTTGACTTGTACCTTATGTTAGGAAGTTTACTAGGTATTTGATTAGTCCACTACTCGGGGTGGTTGACTTGTACCTTATGTTAGGAAGTTTACTAGGTATTTGTTTAGTCCACTACTCGATGTGGTTGACTTGTACCTTATGTTAGGAAGTTTACTAGGTATTTGTTTAGTCCACTACTCGGTGTGGTTGACTTGTACCTTATGTTAGGAAGTTTACTAGGTATTTGTTTAGTCCACTACTCAGCGTTGTTGACTTGTACCTTATGTTAGGAAGTTTACTAGGTATTTGTTTAGTCCACTACTCGGTGTGGTTGACTTGTACCTTATGCTAGGAAGTTTACTAGGTATTTGTTTAGGCCACTGCTCGGTGTGGTTGACTTGTACCTTATGTTAGGAAGTTTACTAGGTATTTGTTTACTCCACTACTCGGTGTGGTTGACTTGTACCTTATGTTAGGAAGTTTACTAGGTATTTGTTTAGTCCACTACTCGGTGTGGTTGACTTGTACCTTATGTTAGGAAGTTTACTAGGTATTTGTCTAGTCCACTACTCGGTGTGGTTGACTTGTACCTTATGTTAGGAAGTTTACTAGATATTTGTTTAGTCCACTACTCGGTGTGGTTGACTTGTACCTTATGTTAGGATGTTTACCAGGTATTTGTTTAGTCCACCACTCGGTGTGGTTGACTTGTACCTTATGTTAGGAAGTTTACTAAGTATTTGATTAGTCCACTACTCGGTGTGGTTGACTTGTACCTTATGTTAGGAAGTTTTCTAGGTATTTGTTTAGTCCACTACTCGGTGTGGTTGACTTGTACCTTATGTTAGGAAGTTTACTAAGTATTTGTTTAGTCCGTGTGGTTGACTTGTACCTTATGTTAGGAAGTTAACTAGGTATTTGTTTAGTCCACTACTCAGTGTTGTTGACTTGTACCTTATGTTAGGAAGTTTACTAAGTATTTGTTTAGTCCACTACTCGGTGTGGTTGACTTGTACCTTATGTTAGGAAGTTTACTAGATATTTGTTTTGTCCACTACTCGGTGTGGTTGACTTGTACCTTATGTTAGGAAGTTTACTAGGTATTTGTTTAGTCCACTACTCGGTGTGGTTGACTTGTACCTTATGTTAGGAAGTTTACTAAGTATTTGTTTTGTCCACTACTCGGTGTGGTTGACTTGTACCTTATGTTAGGAAGTTTACTAGGTATTTGTTTAGTCCACTACTCAGTGTTGTTGACTTGTACCTTATGTTAGGAAGTTTAATAGGTATTTGTTTAGTCCACTACTCGGTGTGGTTGACTTGTACCTTGTGTTAGGAAGTTTACTAGGTATTTGTTTACTCCACTACTCGGTGTGGTTGACTTGTACCCTATGTTAGGAAGTTTACTAGGTATTTGTTTAGTCGACTACTCGGTGTGGTTGACTTGTACCTTATGTTAGGAAGTTTACTAGGTATTTGTTTAGTCCACTACTCGGTGTGGTTGACTTGTACCTTATGTTAGGAAGTTTACTAGATATTTGTTTAGTCCACTACTCGGTGTGGTTGACTTGTACCTTATGTTAGGATGTTTACCAGGTATTTGTTTATTCCACTACTCGGTGTGGTTTACTTGTACCTTATGTTAGGAAGTTTACTAAGTATTTGTTTAGTCCACTACTCGGTGTGGTTGTCTTGTACCTTATGTTAGGAAGTTTACTAAGTATTTGTTTAGTCCACTACTCGGTGTGGTTTTCTTGTACCTTATGCTAGGAAGTTTATTAGGTATTTGTTTAGTCCACTGTTCGATGTAGTTGACTTGTACCTTATGTTAGGAAGTTTACTAAATATTTGTTTAGTCCACTACTCGTTGTGGTTGACTTGTACCTTATGTTAGGAAGTTTACTAAGTATTTGTTTAGTCCACTATTCGGTGTAGTTGACTTGTACCTTATGTTAGGAAGTTTACTAAGTATTTGTTTAGTCCACTACTTGGTGTGGTTGACTTGTACCTTATGTTAGGAAGTTTACTAGGTATTTGTTTAGTCCACTACTCGGTGTGGTTGACTTGTACCTTATGTTAGGAAGTTTACTAGGTATTTGTTTAGTCCACTACTCAGTGTTGTTGACTTGTACCTTATGTTAGGAAGTTTACTAGGTATTTGTTTAGTCCACTACTCGGTGTGGTTGACTTGTACCTTATGTTAGGAAGTTTACTAAGTATTTGTTTAGTCCGTGTGGTTGACTTGTACCTTATGTTAGGAAGTTAACTAGGTATTTGTTTAGTCCACTACTCAGTGTTGTTGACTTGTACCTTATGTTAGGAAGTTTACTAGGTATTTGTTTAGTCCACTACTCGGTGTGGTTGACTTGTACCTTATGTTAGGAAGTTTACTAGGTATTTGTTTTGTCCACTACTCGGTGTGGTTGACTTGTACCTTATGTTAGGAAGTTTACTAGGTATTTGTTTAGTCCACTACTCGGTGTGGTTGACTTGTACCTTATGTTAGGAAGTTTACTAAGTATTTGTTTTGTCCACTACTCGGTGTGGTTGACTTGTACCTTATGTTAGGAAGTTTACTAGGTATTTGTTTAGTCGACTACTCGGTGTGGTTGACTTGTACCTTATGTTAGGAAGTTTACTAAGTATTTGTTTAGTCCACTACTCGGTGTGGTTGACTTGTACCTTATGTTAGGAAGTTTACTAGATATTTGTTTAGTCCACTACTCGGTGTGGTTGACTTGTACCTTATGTTAGGATGTTTACCAGGTATTTGTTTATTCCACTACTCGGTGTGGTTTACTTGTACCTTATGTTAGGAAGTTTACTAAGTATTTGTTTAGTCCACTACTCGGTGTGGTTGTCTTGTACCTTATGCTAGGAAGTTTATTAGGTATTTGTTTAGTCCACTGTTCGGTGTAGTTGACTTGTACCTTATGTTAGGAAGTTTACTAAATATTTGTTTAGTCCACTACTCGTTGTGGTTGACTTGTACCTTATGTTATGAAGTTTACTAAGTATTTGTTTAGTCCACTATTCGGTGTAGTTGACTTGTACCTTATGTTAGGAAGTTTACTAAGTATTTGTTTAGTCCACTACTTGGTGTGGTTGACTTGTACCTTATGTTAGGAAGTTTACTAGGTATTTGTTTACTCCACTACTCGGTGTGGTTGACTTGTACCTTATGCTAGGAAGTTTACTAGGTATTTGTTTAGGCCACTGCTCGGTGTGGTTGACTTGTACCTTATGTTAGGAAGTTTACTAGGTATTTGTTTACTCCACTACTCGGTGTGGTTGACTTGTACCTTATGTTAGGAAGTTTACTAGGTATTTGTTTAGTCCACTACTCGGTGTGGTTGACTTGTACCTTATGTTAGGAAGTTTACTAGATATTTGTTTAGTCCACTACTCGGTGTGGTTGACTTGTACCTTATGTTAGGATGTTTACCAGGTATTTGTTTATTCCACTACTCGGTGTGGTTTACTTGTACCTTATGTTAGGAAGTTTACTAAGTATTTGTTTAGTCCACTACTCGGTGTGGTTGTCTTGTACCTTATGCTAGGAAGTTTATTAGGTATTTGTTTAGTCCACTGTTCGGTGTAGTTGACTTGTACCTTATGTTAGGAAGTTTACTAAATATTTGTTTAGTCCACTACTCGTTGTGGTTGACTTGTACCTTATGTTATGAAGTTTACTAAGTATTTGTTTAGTCCACTATTCGGTGTAGTTGACTTGTACCTTATGTTAGGAAGTTTACTAAGTATTTGTTTAGTCCACTACTTGGTGTGGTTGACTTGTACCTTATGTTAGGAAGTTTACTAGGTATTTGTTTACTCCACTACTCGGTGTGGTTGACTTGTACCTTATGCTAGGAAGTTTACTAGGTATTTGTTTAGGCCACTGCTCGGTGTGGTTGACTTGTACCTTATGTTAGGAAGTTTACTAGGTATTTGTTTACTCCACTACTCGGTGTGGTTGACTTGTACCTTATGTTAGGAAGTTTACTAGGTATTTGTTTAGTCCACTACTCGGTGTGGTTGACTTGTACCTTATGTTAGGAAGTTTACTAGGTATTTGTCTAGTCCACTACTCGGTGTGATTGACTTGTACCTTATGTTAGGAAGTTTACTAGATATTTGTTTAGTCCCCTACTCGGTGTGGTTGACTTGTACCTTATGTTAGGATGTTTACCAGGTATTTGTTTAGTCCACCACTCGGTGTGGTTGACTTGTACCTTATGTTAGGAAGTTAACTAGGTATTTGTTTAGTCCACTACTCAGATGTTGTTGACTTGTACCTTATGTTAGGAAGTTTACTAGGTATTTGTTTAGTCCACTACTCGGTGTGGTTGACTTGTACCTTATGTTAGGAAGTTTACTAGGTATTTGTTTACTCCACTACTCGGTGTGGTTGACTTGTACCTTATGTTAGGAAGTTTACTAGGTATTTGTTTAGTCCACTACTCGGTGTGGTTGACTTGTAACTTATGTTAGGAAGTTTACTAGGTATTTGTTTAGTCCACTACTCGGTGTGGTTGACTTGTACCTTATGCTAGGAAGTTTACTAGGTATTTGTTTAGTCCACTACTCGGTGTGGTTGACTTGTACCTTATGTTAGGAAGTTTTCTAGATATTTGTTTAGTCCACTACTCGGTGTGGTTGACTTGTACCTTATGTTAGGATGTTTACCAGGTATTTGTTTATTCCACTACTCGGTGTGGTTTACTTGTACCTTATGTTAGGAAGTTTACTAAGTATTTGTTTAGTCCACTACTCGGTGTGGTTGTCTTGTACCTTATGCTAGGAAGTTTATTAGGTATTTGTTTAGTCCACTGTTCGGTGTAGTTGACTTGTACCTTATGTTAGGAAGTTTACTAAATATTTGTTTAGTCCACTACTCGTTGTGGTTGACTTGTACCTTATGTTAGGAAGTTTACTAAGTATTTGTTTAGTCCACTATTCGGTGTAGTTGACTTGTACCTTATGTTAGGAAGTTTACTAAGTATTTGTTTAGTCCACTACTTGGTGTGGTTGACTTGTACCTTATGTTAGGAAGTTTACTAGGTATTTGTTTAGTCCACTACTCGGTGTGGTTGACTTGTACCTTATGTTAGGAAGTTTACTAGGTATTTGTTTAGTCCACTACTCAGTGTTGTTGACTTGTACCTTATGTTAGGAAGTTTACTAGGTATTTGTTTAGTCCACTACTCGGTGTGGTTGACTTGTACCTTATGCTAGGAAGTTTACTAGGTATTTGTTTAGGCCACTGCTCGGTGTGGTTGACTTGTACCTTATGTTAGGAAGTTTACTAGGTATTTGTTTACTCCACTACTCGGTGTGGTTGACTTGTACCTTATGTTAGGAAGTTTACTAGGTATTTGTTTAGTCCACTACTCGGTGTGGTTGACTTGTACCTTATGTTAGGAAGTTTACTAGGTATTTGTTTAGTCCACTACTCGGTGTGGTTGACTTGTACCTTATGTTAGGAAGTTTACTAGATATTTGTTTAGTCCACTACTCGGTGTGGTTGACTTGTACCTTATGTTAGGATGTTTACCAGGTATTTGTTTAGTCCACCACTCGGTGTGGTTGACTTGTACCTTATGTTAGGAAGTTTACTAGGTAATTGTTTAGTCCACTACTCGATGTGGTTGACTTGTACCTTATGCTAGTAAGTTTACTAGGTATTTGTTTAGTCCACTACTCGGTGTGGTTGACTTGTACCTTATGTTAGGAAGTTTACTAGGTATTTGTTTAGTCCACTACTCGGTGTGGTTGACTTGTACCTTATGTTAGGAAGTTTACTAAGTATTTGTTTAGTCCACTACTCGTTGTGGTTGACTTGCATCTTATGTTAGGAAGTTTACTAGGTATTTGTTTAGTCCACTACTCGGTGTGGTTGACTTGTACCTTATGTTAGGAAGTTTACTAGGTATTTGTTTAGTCCACTACTCGGTGTGGTTGACTTGTACCTTATGTTAGGAAGTTTACTAGGTATTTGATTAGTCCACTACTCGGTGTGGTTGACTTGTACCTTATGTTAGGAAGTTTACTAGGTATTTGTTTAGTCCACTACTCGATGTGGTTGACTTGTACCTTATGTTAGGAAGTTTACTAGGTATTTGTTTAGTCCACTACTCGGTGTGGTTGACTTGTACCTTATGTTAGGAAGTTTACTAGGTATTTGTTTAGTCCACTACTCAGTGTTGTTGACTTCTACCTTATGTTAGGAAGTTTACTAGGTATTTGTTTAGTCCACTACTCGGTGTGGTTGACTTGTACCTTATGTTAGGAAGTTTACTAGGTATTTGTTTAGTCCACTACTCGGTGTGGTTGACTTGTACCTTATGTTAGGAAGTTTACTAAGTATTTGTTTAGTCCGTGTGGTTGACTTGTACCTTATGTTAGGAAGTTAACTAGGTATTTGTTTAGTCCACTACTCAGATGTTGTTGACTTGTACCTTATGTTAGGAAGTTTACTAGGTATTTGTTTAGTCCACTACTCGGTGTGGTTGACTTGTACCTTATGTTAGGAAGTTTACTAGGTATTTGTTTACTCCACTACTCGGTGTGGTTGACTTGTACCTTATGTTAGGAAGTTTACTAGGTATTTGTTTAGTCCACTACTCGGTGTGGTTGACTTGTAACTTATGTTAGGAAGTTTACTAGGTATTTGTTTAGTCCACTACTCGGTGTGGTTGACTTGTACCTTATGCTAGGAAGTTTACTAGGTATTTGTTTAGTCCACTACTCGGTGTGGTTGACTTGTACCTTATGTTAGGAAGTTTTCTAGATATTTGTTTAGTCCACTACTCGGTGTGGTTGACTTGTACCTTATGTTAGGATGTTTACCAGGTATTTGTTTATTCCACTACTCGGTGTGGTTTACTTGTACCTTATGTTAGGAAGTTTACTAAGTATTTGTTTAGTCCACTACTCGGTGTGGTTGTCTTGTACCTTATGCTAGGAAGTTTATTAGGTATTTGTTTAGTCCACTGTTCGGTGTAGTTGACTTGTACCTTATGTTAGGAAGTTTACTAAATATTTGTTTAGTCCACTACTCGTTGTGGTTGACTTGTACCTTATGTTAGGAAGTTTACTAAGTATTTGTTTAGTCCACTATTCGGTGTAGTTGACTTGTACCTTATGTTAGGAAGTTTACTAAGTATTTGTTTAGTCCACTACTTGGTGTGGTTGACTTGTACCTTATGTTAGGAAGTTTACTAGGTATTTGTTTAGTCCACTACTCGGTGTGGTTGACTTGTACCTTATGTTAGGAAGTTTACTAGGTATTTGTTTAGTCCACTACTCAGTGTTGTTGACTTGTACCTTATGTTAGGAAGTTTACTAGGTATTTGTTTAGTCCACTACTCGGTGTGGTTGACTTGTACCTTATGCTAGGAAGTTTACTAGGTATTTGTTTAGGCCACTGCTCGGTGTGGTTGACTTGTACCTTATGTTAGGAAGTTTACTAGGTATTTGTTTACTCCACTACTCGGTGTGGTTGACTTGTACCTTATGTTAGGAAGTTTACTAGGTATTTGTTTAGTCCACTACTCGGTGTGGTTGACTTGTACCTTATGTTAGGAAGTTTACTAGGTATTTGTTTAGTCCACTACTCGGTGTGGTTGACTTGTACCTTATGTTAGGAAGTTTACTAGATATTTGTTTAGTCCACTACTCGGTGTGGTTGACTTGTACCTTATGTTAGGATGTTTACCAGGTATTTGTTTAGTCCACCACTCGGTGTGGTTGACTTGTACCTTATGTTAGGAAGTTTACTAGGTAATTGTTTAGTCCACTACTCGATGTGGTTGACTTGTACCTTATGCTAGTAAGTTTACTAGGTATTTGTTTAGTCCACTACTCGGTGTGGTTGACTTGTACCTTATGTTAGGAAGTTTACTAGGTATTTGTTTAGTCCACTACTCGGTGTGGTTGACTTGTACCTTATGTTAGGAAGTTTACTAAGTATTTGTTTAGTCCACTACTCGTTGTGGTTGACTTGCATCTTATGTTAGGAAGTTTACTAGGTATTTGTTTAGTCCACTACTCGGTGTGGTTGACTTGTACCTTATGTTAGGAAGTTTACTAGGTATTTGTTTAGTCCACTACTCGGTGTGGTTGACTTGTACCTTATGTTAGGAAGTTTACTAGGTATTTGATTAGTCCACTACTCGGTGTGGTTGACTTGTACCTTATGTTAGGAAGTTTACTAGGTATTTGTTTAGTCCACTACTCGATGTGGTTGACTTGTACCTTATGTTAGGAAGTTTACTAGGTATTTGTTTAGTCCACTACTCGGTGTGGTTGACTTGTACCTTATGTTAGGAAGTTTACTAGGTATTTGTTTAGTCCACTACTCAGTGTTGTTGACTTCTACCTTATGTTAGGAAGTTTACTAGGTATTTGTTTAGTCCACTACTCGGTGTGGTTGACTTGTACCTATATGCTAGGAAGTTTACTAGGTATTTGTTTAGGCCACTGCTCGGTGTGGTTGACTTGTACCTTATATTAGGAAGTTTACTAGGTATTTGTTTACTCCACTACTCGGTGTGGTTGACTTGTACCTTATGTTAGGAAGTTTACTAGATATTTGTTTAGTCCACTACTCGGTGTGGTTGACTTGTACCTTATGTTAGGATGTTTACCAGGTATTTGTTTAGTCCACCACTCGGTATGGTTGACGTGTACCTTATGTTAGGAAGTTTACTAAGTATTTGATTAGTCCACTACGCGGTTTGGTTGTCTTGTACCTTATGTTAGGAAGTTTACTAGGTATTTGTTTAGTCCACTACTCGGTGTGGTTGACTTGTACCTTATGTTAGGAAGTTTTCTAGGTATTTGTTTAGTCCACTACTCGGTGTGGTTGACTTGTACCTTATGTTAGGAAGTTTACTAAGTATTTGTTTAGTCCGTGTGGTTGACTTGTACCTTATGTTAGGAAGTTAACTAGGTATTTGTTTAGTCCACTACTCAGTGTTGTTGACTTGTACCTTATGTTAGGAAGTTTACTAGGTATTTGTTTAGTCAACTACTCGGTGTGGTTGACTTGTACCTTATGTTAGGAAGTTTACTAAGTATTTGTTTAGTCCACTACTCGGTGTGGTTGACTTGTACCTTATGTTAGGAAGTTTACTAGGTATTTGTTTAGTCCACTACTCGGTGTGGGTGACTTGTACCTTATGTTAGGAAGTTTACTAAGTATTTGTCTAGTCCACTACTCGGTATGGTTGACTTGTACCTTATGCTAGGAAGTTTACTAGGTATTTGTTTAGTCCACTACTCGGTGTGGTTGACTTGTAACTTATGTTAGGAAGTTTACTAGGTATTTGTTTAGTCCACTACTCGGTGTGGTTGACTTGTACCTTATGTTAGGAAGTTTACTAGGTATTTGTTTAGTCCACTACTCGGTGTGGTTGACTTGTACCTTATGTTAGGAAGTTTACTAAGTATTTGTTTTGTCCACTACTCGGTGTGGTTGACTTGTACCTTATGTTAGGAAGTTTACTATGTATTTGTTTAGTCCACTACTCAGTGTTGTTGACTTGTACCTTATGTTAGGAAGTTTAATAGGTATTTGTTTAGTCCACTACTCGGTGTGGTTGACTTGTACCTTGTGTTAGGAAGTTTACTAGGTATTTGTTTACTCCACTACTCGGTGTGGTTGACTTGTACCTTATGTTAGGAAGTTTACTAGGTATTTGTTTAGTCCACTACTCGGTGTGGTTGACTTGTACCTTATGTTAGGAAGTTTACTAGGTATTTGTTTAGTCCATTACTCGGTGTGGTTGACTTGTACCTTATGTTAGGAAGTTTACTAGATATTTGTTTAGTCCACTACTCGGTGTGGTTGACTTGTACCTTATGTTAGGATGTTTACCAGGTATTTGTTTATTCCACTACTCGGTGTGGTTTACTTGTACCTTATGTTAGGAAGTTTACTAAGTATTTGTTTAGTCCACTACTCGGTGTGGTTGTCTTGTACCTTATGCTAGGAAGTTTATTAGGTATTTGTTTAGTCCACTGTTCGGTGTAGTTGACTTGTACCTTATGTTAGGAAGTTTACTAAGTATTTGTTTAGTCCACTACTTGGTGTGGTTGACTTGTACCTTATGTTAGGAAGTTTACTAAATATTTGTTTAGTCCACTACTCGTTGTAGTTGACTTGTACCTTATGTTAGGAAGTTTACTAAGTATTTGTTTAGTCCACTATTCGGTGTAGTTGACTTGTACCTTATATTAGGAAGTTTACTAAGTATTTGTTTAGTCCACTACTTGGTGTGGTTGACTTGTACCTTATGTTAGGAAGTTTACTAGGTATTTGTTTAGTCCACTACTCGGTGTGGTTGACTTGTACCTTATGTTAGGAAGTTTACTAGGTATTTGTTTAGTCCACTACTCAGTGTTGTTGACTTGTACCTTATGTTAGGAAGTTTACTAGGTATTTGTCTAGTCCACTACTCGGTGTGGTTGACTTGTACCTTATGTTAGGATGTTTACCAGGTATTTGTTTAGTCCACCACTCGGTGTGGTTGACTTGTACCTTATGTTAGGAAGCTTACTAAGTATTTGATTAGTCCACTACGCGGTTTGGTTGTCTTGTACCTTATGTTAGGAAGTTTACTAGGTATTTGTTTAGTCCACTACTCGGTGTGGTTGACTTGTACCTTATGTTAGGAAGTTTACTAGGTATTTGTTTAGTCCACTACTCGGTGTGGTTGACTTGTACCTTATGTTAGGAAGTTTACTAAGTATTTGTTTAGTTCGTGTGGTTGACTTGTACCTTATGTTAGGAAGTTAACTAGGTATTTGTTTAGTCCACTACTCAGTGTTGTTGACTTGTACCTTATGTTAGGAAGTTTACTAGGTATTTGTTTAGTCCACTACTCGGTGTGGTTGACTTGTACCTTATGTTAGGAAGTTTACTAGGTATTTGTTTACTCCACTACTCGGTGTGGTTGACTTGTACCTTATGTTAGGAAGTTTACTAGGTATGTGTTTAGTCCACTACTCGGTGTGGTTGACTTGTAACTTATGTTAGGAAGTTTACTAGGTATTTGTTTAGTCCACTACTCGGTGTGGTTGACTTGTACCTTATGTTAGGAAGTTTACTAGGTATTTGTTTAGTCCACTACTCGGTGTGGTTGACTTGTACCTTATGTTAGGATGTTTACCAGGTATTTGTTTAGTCCACCACTCGGTATGGTTGACTTGTACCTTATGTTAGGAAGTTTACTAAGTATTTGATTAGTCCACTACGCGGTTTGGTTGTCTTGTACCTTATGTTAGGAAGTTTACTAGGTATTTGTTTAGTCCACTACTCGGTGTGGTTGACTTGTACCTTATGTTAGGAAGTTTTCTAGGTATTTGTTTAGTCCACTACTCGGTGTGGTTGACTTGTACCTTATGTTAGGAAGTTTACTAAGTATTTGTTTAGTCCGTGTGGTTGACTTCTACCTTATGTTAGGAAGTTAACTAGGTATTTGTTTAGTCCACTACTCAGTGTTGTTGACTTGTACCTTATGTTAGGAAGTTTACTAGGTATTTGTTTAGTCAACTACTCGGTGTGGTTGACTTGTACCTTATGTTAGGAAGTTTACTAAGTATTTGTTTAGTCCACTACTTGGTGTGGTTGACTTGTACCTTATGTTAGGAAGTTTACTAGGTATTTGTTTAGTCCACTACTCGGTGTGGTTGACTTGTACCTTATGTTAGGAAGTTTACGAGGTATTTGTTTAGTCCACTACTCGGTGTGGTTGACTTGTACCTTATGCTAGGAAGTTTACTAGGTATTTGTTTAGGCCACTGCTCGGTGTGGTTGACTTGTATCTTATGTTAGGAAGTTTACTAGGTATTTGTTTACTCCACTACTCGGTGTGGTTGACTTGTACCTTATGTTAGGAAGTTTACTAGGTATTTGTTTAGTCCACTACTCGGTGTGGTTGACTTGTACCTTATGTTAGGAAGTTTACTAGGTATTTGTCTAGTCCACTACTCGGTGTGGTTGACTTGTACCTTATGTTAGGAAGTTTACTAGATATTTGTTTAGTCCACTACTCGGTGTGGTTGACTTGTACCTTATGTTAGGATGTTTACCAGGTATTTGTTTAGTCCACCACTCGGTGTGGTTGACTTGTACCTTATGTTAGGAAGTTTACTAAGTATTTGATTAGTCCACTACGCGGTTTGGTTGTCTTGTACCTTATGTTAGGAAGTTTACTAGGTATTTGTTTAGTCCACTACTCGGTGTGGTTGACTTGTACCTTATGTTAGGAAGTTTACTAGGTATTTGTTTAGTCCACTACTCGGTGTGGTTGACTTGTACCTTATGTTAGGAAGTTTACTAAGTATTTGTTTAGTCCGTGTGGTTGACTTGTACCTTATGTTAGGAAGTTAACTAGGTATTTGTTTAGTCCACTACTCAGTGTTGTTGACTTGTACCTTATGTTAGGAAGTTTACTAGGTATTTGTTTAGTCCACTACTCGGTGTGGTTGACTTGTACCTTATGTTAGGAAGTTTACTAGGTATTTGTTTACTCCACTACTCGGTGTGATTGACTTGTACCTTATGTTAGGAAGTTTACTAGGTATTTGTTTAGTCCACTACTCGGTGTGGTTGACTTGTAACTTATGTTAGGAAGTTTACTAGGTATTTGTTTAGTCCACTACTCCGTGTGGTTGACTTGTACCTTATGTTAGGAAGTTTACTAGGTATTTGTTTAGTCCACTACTCGGTGTGGTTGACTTGTACCTTATGTTAGGAAGTTTACTAAGTATTTGTATTGTCCACTACTCGGTGTGGTTGACTTGTACCTTATGTTAGGAAGTTTACTAGGTATTTGTTTAGTCAACTACTCGGTGTGGTTGACTTGTACCTTATGTTAGGAAGTTTACTAAGTATTTGTTTAGTCCACTACTCGGTGTGGTTGACTTGTACCTTATGTTAGGAAGTTTACTAGGTATTTGTTTAGTCCACTACTCGGTGTGGGTGACTTGTACCTTATGTTAGGAAGTTTACTAAGTATTTGTCTAGTCCACTACTCGGTATGGTTGACTTGTACCTTATGCTAGGAAGTTTACTAGGTATTTGTTTAGTCCACTACTCGGTGTGGTTGACTTGTAACTTATGTTAGGAAGTTTACTAGGTATTTGTTTAGTCCACTACTCGGTGTGGTTGACTTGTACCTTATGTTAGGAAGTTTACTAGGTATTTGTTTAGTCCACTACTCGGTGTGGTTGACTTGTACCTTATGTTAGGAAGTTTACTAAGTATTTGTTTTGTCCACTACTCGGTGTGGTTGACTTGTACCTTATGTTAGGAAGTTTACTATGTATTTGTTTAGTCCACTACTCAGTGTTGTTGACTTGTACCTTATGTTAGGAAGTTTAATAGGTATTTGTTTAGTCCACTACTCGGTGTGGTTGACTTGTACCTTGTGTTAGGAAGTTTACTAGGTATTTGTTTACTCCACTACTCGGTGTGGTTGACTTGTACCTTATGTTAGGAAGTTTACTAGGTATTTGTTTAGTCGACTACTCGGTGTGGTTGACTTGTACCTTATGTTAGGAAGTTTACTAGGTATTTGTTTAGTCCATTACTCGGTGTGGTTGACTTGTACCTTATGTTAGGAAGTTTACTAGATATTTGTTTAGTCCACTACTCGGTGTGGTTGACTTGTACCTTATGTTAGGATGTTTACCAGGTATTTGTTTATTCCACTACTCGGTGTGGTTTACTTGTACCTTATGTTAGGAAGTTTACTAAGTATTTGTTTAGTCCACTACTCGGTGTGGTTGTCTTGTACCTTATGCTAGGAAGTTTATTAGGTATTTGTTTAGTCCACTGTTCGGTGTAGTTGACTTGTACCTTATGTTAGGAAGTTTACTAAGTATTTGTTTAGTCCACTACTTGGTGTGGTTGACTTGTACCTTATGTTAGGAAGTTTACTAAATATTTGTTTAGTCCACTACTCGTTGTAGTTGACTTGTACCTTATGTTAGGAAGTTTACTAAGTATTTGTTTAGTCCACTATTCGGTGTAGTTGACTTGTACCTTATATTAGGAAGTTTACTAAGTATTTGTTTAGTCCACTACTTGGTGTGGTTGACTTGTACCTTATGTTAGGAAGTTTACTAGGTATTTGTTTAGTCCACTACTCGGTGTGGTTGACTTGTACCTTATGTTAGGAAGTTTACTAGGTATTTGTTTAGTCCACTACTCAGTGTTGTTGACTTGTACCTTATGTTAGGAAGTTTACTAGGTATTTGTCTAGTCCACTACTCGGTGTGGTTGACTTGTACCTTATGTTAGGAAGTTTACTAGATATTTGTTTAGTCCACTACTCGGTGTGGTTGACTTGTACCTTATGTTAGGATTTTTACCAGGTATTTGTTTAGTCCACCACTCGGTGTGGTTGACTTGTACCTTATGTTAGGAAGCTTACTAAGTATTTGATTAGTCCACTACGCGGTTTGGTTGTCTTGTACCTTATGTTAGGAAGTTTACTAGGTATTTGTTTAGTCCACTACTCGGTGTGGTTGACTTGTACCTTATGTTAGGAAGTTTACTAGGTATTTGTTTAGTCCACTACTCGGTGTGGTTGACTTGTACCTTATGTTAGGAAGTTTACTAAGTATTTGTTTAGTTCGTGTGGTTGACTTGTACCTTATGTTAGGAAGTTAACTAGGTATTTGTTTAGTCCACTACTCAGTGTTGTTGACTTGTACCTTATGTTAGGAAGTTTACTAGGTATTTGTTTAGTCCACTACTCGGTGTGGTTGACTTGTACCTTATGTTAGGAAGTTTACTAGGTATTTGTTTACTCCACTACTCGGTGTGGTTGACTTGTACCTTATGTTAGGAAGTTTACTAGGTATGTGTTTAGTCCACTACTCGGTGTGGTTGACTTGTAACTTATGTTAGGAAGTTTACTAGGTATTTGTTTAGTCCACTACTCGGTGTGGTTGACTTGTACCTTATGTTAGGAAGTTTACTAGGTATTTGTTTAGTCCACTACTCGGTGTGGTTGACTTGTACCTTATGTTAGGATGTTTACCAGGTATTTGTTTAGTCCACCACTCGGTATGGTTGACTTGTACCTTATGTTAGGAAGTTTACTAAGTATTTGATTAGTCCACTACGCGGTTTGGTTGTCTTGTACCTTATGTTAGGAAGTTTACTAGGTATTTGTTTAGTCCACTACTCGGTGTGGTTGACTTGTACCTTATGTTAGGAAGTTTTCTAGGTATTTGTTTAGTCCACTACTCGGTGTGGTTGACTTGTACCTTATGTTAGGAAGTTTACTAAGTATTTGTTTAGTCCGTGTGGTTGACTTCTACCTTATGTTAGGAAGTTAACTAGGTATTTGTTTAGTCCACTACTCAGTGTTGTTGACTTGTACCTTATGTTAGGAAGTTTACTAGGTATTTGTTTAGTCAACTACTCGGTGTGGTTGACTTGTACCTTATGTTAGGAAGTTTACTAAGTATTTGTTTAGTCCACTACTTGGTGTGGTTGACTTGTACCTTATGTTAGGAAGTTTACTAGGTATTTGTTTAGTCCACTACTCGGTGTGGTTGACTTGTACCTTATGTTAGGAAGTTTACGAGGTATTTGTTTAGTCCACTACTCGGTGTGGTTGACTTGTACCTTATGCTAGGAAGTTTACTAGGTATTTGTTTAGGCCACTGCTCGGTGTGGTTGACTTGTACCTTATGTTAGGAAGTTTACTAGGTATTTGTTTACTCCACTACTCGGTGTGGTTGACTTGTACCTTATGTTAGGAAGTTTACTAGGTATTTGTTTAGTCCACTACTCGGTGTGGTTGACTTGTACCTTATGTTAGGAAGTTTACTAGGTATTTGTCTAGTCCACTACTCGGTGTGGTTGACTTGTACCTTATGTTAGGAAGTTTACTAGATATTTGTTTAGTCCACTACTCGGTGTGGTTGACTTGTACCTTATGTTAGGATGTTTACCAGGTATTTGTTTAGTCCACCACTCGGTGTGGTTGACTTGTACCTTATGTTAGGAAGTTTACTAAGTATTTGATTAGTCCACTACGCGGTTTGGTTGTCTTGTACCTTATGTTAGGAAGTTTACTAGGTATTTGTTTAGTCCACTACTCGGTGTGGTTGACTTGTACCTTATGTTAGGAAGTTTACTAGGTTTTTGTTTACTCCACTACTCGGTGTGGTTGACTTGTACCTTATGTTAGGAAGTTTACTAGGTATTTGTTTAGTCCACTACTCGGTGTGGTTGACTTGTAACTTATGTTAGGAAGTTTACTAGGTATTTGTTTAGTCCACTACTCCGTGTGGTTGACTTGTACCTTATGTTAGGAAGTTTACTAGGTATTTGTTTAGTCCACTACTCGGTGTGGTTGACTTGTACCTTATGTTAGGAAGTTTACTAAGTATTTGTATTGTCCACTACTCGGTGTGGTTGACTTGTACCTTATGTTAGGAAGTTTACTAGGTATTTGTTTAGTCCACTACTCAGTGTTGTTGACTTGTACCTTATGTTAGGAAGTTTACTAGGTATTTGTTTAGTCCACTACTCGGTGTGGTTGACTTGTACCTTGTGTTAGGAAGTTTACTAGGTATTTGTTTACTCCACTACTCGGTGTGGTTGACTTGTACCTTATGTTAGGAAGTTTACTAGGTATTTGTTTAGTCGACTACTCGGTGTGGTTGACTTGTACCTTATGTTAGGAAGTTTACTAGGTATTTGTTTAGTCCACTACTCGGTGTGGTTGACTTGTACCTTATGTTAGGAAGTTTACTAGATATTTGTTTAGTCCACTACTCGGTGTGGTTGACTTGTACCTTATGTTAGGATGTTTACCAGGTATTTGTTTATTCCACTACTCGGTGTGGTTTACTTGTACCTTATGTTAGGAAGTTTACTAAGTATTTGTTTAGTCCACTACTCGGTGTGGTTGTCTTGTACCTTATGCTAGGAAGTTTATTAGGTATTTGTTTAGTCCACTGTTCGGTGTAGTTGACTTGTACCTTATGTTAGGAAGTTTACTAAGTATTTGTTTAGTCCACTACTTGGTGTGATTGACTTGTACCTTATGTTAGGAAGTTTACTAGGTATTTGTTTAGTCCACTACTCGGTGTGGTTGACTTGTACCTTATGTTAGGAAGTTTACCAGGTATTTGTTTAGTCCACTACTCGGTGTGGTTGACTTGCACCTTATGTTAGGAAGTTTACTAGGCATTTGTTTAGTCCACTACTCGGTGTGGTTGACTTGTACCTTATGTTAGGAAGTTTACTAGGTATTTGTTTAGTCCACTACTCGGTGTGATTGACTTGTACCTTATGTTAGGAAGTTTACCAGGTATTTGTTTAGTCCACTACTCGGTGTGGTTGACTTGTACCTTATGTTAGGATGTTTACCAGGTATTTGTTTAGTCCACTACTCGGTGTGGTTGACTTGTACCTTATGTTAGGATGTTTACCAGGTATTTGTTTAGTCCACTACTCGGTGTGGTTGACTTGTACCTTATGTTAGGAAGTTTACTAGGTATTTGTTTAGTCCACTACTCGGTGTGGTTGACTTGTACCTTATGTTAGGAAGTTTACTAAGTATTTGTTTTGTCCACTACTCGGTGTGGTTGACTTGTACCTTATGTTAGGAAGTTTACTAGGTATTTGTTTAGTCCACTACTCAGTGTTGTTGACTTGTACCTTATGTTAGGAAGTTTACTAGGTATTTGTTTAGTCCACTACTCGGTGTGGTTGACTTGTACCTTGTGTTAGGAAGTTTACTAGGTATTTGTTTACTCCACTACTCGGTGTGGGTGACTTGTACCTTATGTTAGGAAGTTTACTAGGTATTTGTTTAGTCGACTACTCGGTGTGGTTGACTTGTACCTTATGTTAGGAAGTTTACTAGGTATTTGTTTAGTCCACTACTCGGTGTGGTTGACTTGTACCTTATGTTAGGAAGTTTACTAGATATTTGTTTAGTCCACTACTCGGTGTGGTTGACTTGTACCTTATGTTAGGATGTTTACCAGGTATTTGTTTATTCCACTACTCGGTGTGGTTTACTTGTACCTTATGTTAGGAAGTTTACTAAGTATTTGTTTAGTCCACTACTCGGTGTGGTTGTCTTGTACCTTATGCTAGGAAGTTTATTAGGTATTTGTTTAGTCCACTGTTCGGTGTGGTTGACTTGTACCTTATGTTAGGAAGTTTACTAAATATTTGTTTAGTCCACTACTCGTTGTGGTTGACTTGTACCTTATGTTAGGAAGTTTACTAAGTATTTGTTTAGTCCACTATTCGGTGTAGTTGACTTGTACCTTATGTTAGGAAGTTTACTAAGTATTTGTTTAGTCCACTACTTGGTGTGGTTGACTTGTACCTTATGTTAGGAAGTTTACTAGGTATTTGTTTAGTCCACTATTCGGTGTGGTTGACTTGTACCTTATGTTAGGAAGTTTACTAGGTATTTGTTTAGTCCACTACTCGGTGTGGTTGACTTGTACCTTATGTTAGGAAGTTTACTAGGTATTTTTCTAGTCCTCTACTCGGTGTGGTTGACTTATACATTATGTTAGGAAGTTTACTAGGTATTTGTTTAGTCCACTACTCGGTGTGGTTTACTTGTACATTATGTTAGGAAGTTTACTAGGTATTTGTTTAGTCCACTACTCCGTGTGGTTGACTTGTACCTTATGCTAGGAAGTTTACTAAGTATTTGTTTAGTCCACTACTCGGTGTGGTTGACTTGTACCTTATGTTAGGAATTTTACCAGGTATTTGTCTAGTCCACTACTCGGTGTGGTTGACTTGTACCTTATGTTAGGAAGTTTACTAGGTATTTGTTTAGTCCACTACTCGGTGTGATTGACTTGTACCTTATGTTAGGAAGTTTACTAGGTATTTGTTTAGTCCACTACTCGGTGTGGTTGACTTGTACCTTATGTTAGAAAGTTTACTAAGTATTTGTTTAGTCCACTACTCGGTGTGGTTGACTTGTACCTTATGTTAGGAAGTTTACTAGGTATTTGTTTAGTCCACTACTCGGTGTGGTTGACTTGTACCTTATGTTAGAAAGTTTACTAAGTATTTGTTTAGTCCACTACTCGGTGTGGTTGACTTGTACATCTACATCTACATAGTACGACGATCCATCAAAACTCTGATGACTACACGTCGGCGCTGTTCAAACAGACATTAAAAAAAATATATATATTTATAATAATAATAAATAGAAATTAACTACAAATATTGCATGAAAATAAATGAAATCAAAAATTAACAAAAACAGGTGCAAAAATTTAACACATTTACAGGTATTTACAGGCCAACTAAGTTGTTTAGATGTTCTGACATTGGATCAGTTGTTTAAACTGATCCAGGGACCCAGCATTAACAACTGTATAAGGTAGTGAGTTCCAGAGTACTACTGCATGTTGGAAAAAACTGTATTTATAATAGTTTGTCCTGGTGGATATAATTTGATATTGTAATGGGTTATTGTTTCTTGTACTGAGATAAGGTTGAGGAGTAAGGTAAAGTTTTGGATCCACTGCAATAAGGTTGTTGGTGATTTTATAAAGCATTGTAATTCTGTTTAAGTTCCTACTGTGTTCGAGAGTTGGCAATTGAAGATGGTTAAGCATTGCCGAAACACTGCTGGTATTGTGATAGCGGTTTGTCACATATCTTGCTGCTCTGCGCTAAACTTGCTCTAATTTACTTTTTAGTTTTTCTGTGTGAGGTGACCAGACACTTGCGCAGTATTCCAGATTTGATCTGACCATGGATTTATATGCCAAAGTTTTAGTTTCAGTGTTTTGAATTGGTAGGTTTCGTCTCAAGAAGCCTATGATCTTGTTTGCTTTTGAGGTGATGTTATTGATATGAGTGTCCCAGTTCATGTCTTTTGAGATTGTTATGCCCAGATATTTTGCAGTTGTAACCGATTCAAGGGTATGACCTTTGAGGATGTAGCTGGTGTGAAATGGTTTTTGTGATCTTGTGACACTTAATGAGATGCATTTTTCTGGATGAAACTGCATACCCCACATTTTTTCCCAAGCTGCCAAGTTGTCCAAGTCTTGTTGTAAAGTGATTGAATCATCATGATTATAGATTTGTCTGTATAGAATACAATCATCTGCAAATAATCTAGTTTTTGATGTTACTGCAACTGGAAGATCATTTATGAATATGAGAAAAAGCAGCGGGCCCAAGACCGATCCCTGAGGTACTCCACTTACTACAGGCAGTTGACCAGATACCTCCCCATCCAAAGCTACTTGCTGCATTCTGTTACTCAAGAAAGCTGAGACCCACTTCCAGGTGTTCCCTCTTATTCCATAATTGTTAAGCTTCCACAGTAATTTCTTATGAGGTACCTTGTCAAATGCCTTAGAAAAGTCAAGTATTATCAAGTCAGTTTGAATGCTAGAGTGTAGGTTACTGAGCAGTTCATGGCTGAGTGTGAGTAATTGTGTTTCACAACTCCTTTTTGCACGAAAACCATGTTGACAGTCGACTAAGATGTTATGCAGATCTAGATGTTTTAAGATGTTACTCACTACGATGTGTTCTAAAAGTTTACAGCATATACAGGTGAGTGATACTGATCTATAATTGCTTGCTAGGTACTTTTCCCCTTTTTTAAAGATCGGTATTACATTTGCTTGACGCCAGTCTGTTGGAACTTCACCTTTTGTAATAGATGTATTGAAAATGGTGGTTAGGTGTGGTGCAAATTCTGCTGCAAATTGTTTTAATATCCGTGCTGGTATTTGGTCTGGTTCAGTGGCTTTTGTTGGATCAAGATTTTTAAGAAGTTTTTCAGTGCCTAATATGGTGACTTTTATTTCTGGCATAGATTGAAAATTGTCATTTAGTGGTGGTAACTGTTCATCAGTGTTTTCAGGGGTAAAAACTGAAAAGTATTGCCGATTTAATATTTCTGCTTTTTCTTTGGTGTCGTCTACAAGTAGGCCGTCTGATCTGAGAGGTGCCACTCCTGCACTGTCTTTTTTGGTGTTCCTGATATAATTCCAGAATTGTTTCTGTTTTTGGACAGTTTCTATTGACTCGTCATAACAAATGATGTTTTCTAGATACTGCCAGTATGCCTTATGTTAGGAAGTTTACTAGGTATTTGTTTAGTCCACTACTCGGTGTGGTTGACTTGTACCTTATGTTAGGAAGTTTACTAGGTATTTGTTTAGTCCACTACTCGGTGTGGTTGACTTGTACCTTATGTTAGGAAGTTTACTAGGTATTTGTTTAGTCCACTACTCGGTGTGGTTGACTTGTACCTTATGTTAGGAAGTTTACTAGGTATTTGTCTAGTCCACTACTCGGTGTGGTTGACTTGTACCTTATGTTAGGAAGTTTACTAGATATTTGTTTAGTCCACTACTCGGTGTGGTTGACTTGTACCTTATGTTAGGATGTTTACCAGGTATTTGTTTAGTCCACCACTCGGTGTGGTTGACTTGTACCTTATGTTAGGAAGTTTACTAAGTATTTGTTAAGTCCACTACTCGGTGTGGTTGACTTGTACCTTATGTTAGGAAGTTTACTAAGTATTTGTTTAGTCCACTACTCGGTGTGGTTGACTTGTACCTTATGTTAGGAAGTTTACTAGGTATTTGTTTAGTCCACTACTCGGTGTGGTTGACTTGTACCTTATGTTAGGAAGTTTACTAGGTATTTGATTAGTCCACTACTCGGTGTGGTTGACTTGTACCTTATGTTGGGAAGTTTACTAGGTATTTGTTTAGTCCACTACTCGATGTGGTTGACTTGTACCTTATGTTAGGAAGTTTACTAAGTATTTGTTTAGTCCGTCTGGTTGACTTGTACCTTATGTTAGGAAGTTAACTAGGTATTTCTTTAGTCCACTACTCAGTGTTGTTGACTTGTACCTTATGTTAGGAAGTTTACTAGGTATTTGATTAGTCCACTACTCGGTGTGGTTGACTTGTACCTTATGTTGGGAAGTTTACTAGGTATTTGTTTAGTCCACTACTCGATGTGGTTGACTTGTACCTTATGTTAGGAAGTTTACTAAGTATTTGTTTAGTCCGTGTGGTTGACTTGTACCTTATGTTAGGAAGTTTATTAGGTATTTGTTTAGTCCACTATTCGGTGTAGTTGACTTGTACCTTATGTTAGGAAGTTTACTAGGTATTTGTTTAGTCGACTACTCGGTGTGGTTGACTTGTACCTTATGTTAGGAAGTTTACTAGGTATTTGTTTAGTCCACTACTCGGTGTGGTTGACTTGTACCTTATGTTAGGAAGTTTACTAGATATTTGTTTAGTCCACTACTCGGTGTGGTTGACTTGTACTTTATGTTAGGATGTTAACCAGGTATTTGTTTATTCCACTACTCGGTGTGGTTTACTTGTACCTTATGTTAGGAAGTTTACTAAGTATTTGTTTAGTCCACTACTCGGTGTGGTTGTCTTGTACCTTATGCTAGGAAGTTTATTAGGTATTTGTTTAGTCCACTATTCGGTGTAGTTGACTTGTACCTTATGTTAGGAAGTTTACTAGGTATTTGTTTAGTCCACTACTCGGTGTGGTTGACTTGTACCTTATGTTAGGAAGTTTACCAGGTATTTGTTTAGTCCACTACTCGGTGTGGTTGACTTGCACCTTATGTTAGGAAGTTTACTAGGCATTTGTTTAGTCCACTACTCGGTGTGGTTGACTTGTACCTTATGTTAGGAAGTTTACTAAGTATTTGTTTAGTCCACTACTCGGTGTGGTTGACTTGTATCTTATGTTAGGAATTTTACTAGGTATTTTTCTAGTCCTCTACTCGGTGTGGTTGACTTGTACCTTATGCTAGGAAGTTTACTAAGTATTTGTTTAGTCCACTACTCGGTGTGGTTGACTTGTACCTTATGTTAGGAAGTTTACCAGGTATTTGTCTAGTCCACTACTCGGTGTGGTTGACTTGTACCTTATGATAGGAAGTTTACTAGGTATTTGTTTAGTCCACTACTCGGTGTGGTTGACTTGTACCTTATGTTAGGAAGTTTACTAGGTATTTGTTTAGTCCACTACTCGGTGTGGTTGACTTGTACCTTATGTTAGGATGTTTACCAGGTATTTGTTTAGTCCACTACTCGGTGTGGTTGACTTGTACCTTATGTTAGGATGTTTACCAGGTATTTGTTTAGTCCACTACTCGGTGTGGTTGACTTGTACCTTATGCTAGGAAGTTTACTAGGTATTTGTTTAGTCCACTACTCGGTGTGGTTGACTTGTACCTTATGTTAGGAAGTTTACCAGGTATTTGTCTAGTCCACTACCCGGTGTGGTTGACTTGTACCTTATGTTAGGAAGTTTACTAGGTATTTGTTTAGTCCACTACTCGGTGTGGTTGACTTGTACCTTATGTTAGGAAGTTTACCAGGTATTTGTTTAGTCCACTACTCGGTGTGGTTGACTTGCACCTTATGTTAGGAAGTTTACTAGGCATTTGTTTAGTCCACTACTCGGTGTGGTTGACTTGTACCTTATGTTAGGAAGTTTACTAAGTATTTGTTTAGTCCACTACTCGGTGTGGTTGACTTGTATCTTATGTTAGGAATTTTACTAGGTATTTTTCTAGTCCTCTACTCGGTGTGGTTGACTTGTACCTTATGCTAGGAAGTTTACTAAGTATTTGTTTAGTCCACTACTCGGTGTGGTTGACTTGTACCTTATGTTAGGAAGTTTACCAGGTATTTGTCTAGTCCACTACTCGGTGTGGTTGACTTGTACCTTATGTTAGGAAGTTTACTAGGTATTTGTTTAGTCCACTACTCGGTGTGGTTGACTTGTACCTTATGTTAGGAAGTTTACTAGGTATTTGTTTAGTCCACTACTCGGTGTGGTTGACTTGTACCTTATGTTAGGATGTTTACCAGGTATTTGTTTAGTCCACTACTCGGTGTGGTTGACTTGTACCTTATGTTAGGATGTTTACCAGGTATTTGTTTAGTTCACTACTCGGTGTGGTTGACTTGTACCTTATGCTAGGAAGTTTACTAGGTATTTGTTTAGTCCACTACTCGGTGTGGTTGACTTGTACCTTATGTTAGGAAGTTTACCAGGTATTTGTCTAGTCCACTACCCGGTGTGGTTGACTTGTACCTTATGTTAGGAAGTTTACTAGGTATTTGTTTAGTCCACTACTCGGTGTGGTTGACTTGTACCTTATGTTAGAAAGTTTACCAGGTATTTGTTTTGTCCACTACTCGGTGTGGTTGACTTGTACCTTATGTTAGGAAGTTTACCAGGTATTTGTCTAGTCCACTACCCGGTGTGGTTGACTTGTACCTTATGTTAGGAAGTTTACTAGGTATTATTTTAGTCCACTACTCGGTGTGGTTGACTTGTACCTTATGTTAGAAAGTTTACCAGGTATTTGTTTTGTCCACTACTCGGTGTGGTTGACTTGTACCTTATGTTAGGAAGTTTACTAGGTATTTGTTTAGTCCACTACTCGATGTGGTTGACTTGTACCTTATGTTAGGATGTTTACTAGGTATTTGTCTAGTCCACTACTCGGTGTGGTTGACTTGTACCTTATGTTAGGTTGGCCAAGCTCTCTACAATGTGTGTTTGACTTGTACCTTATGCTAGGATGTTTCACGGGTACTTGGTCCAGCTCTCTACATCTACGAGGTGTGCTTGACTTGTACCTTACGCTAGGATCTTTCCTGGGTAGTTGGCTCATTTCTCTACGAGGTGTGCTTGACTTGTACCCGAGTAAGGATGTTGCACGGGTACTTGGCCCAGATCTCTACCAGGGCCCGGGTGGTTCAATGAGTTAGGTAGTTGGATTACCTAAGAATTCATACAAGCCTATCACCAATATGGCGTGGGTTCGCGCCCAGCTTTGTAAATTACAAAAAAGGATGCACTCGACTCGCAGCCGCAAGTGATAAAGCTTACCAGTTGCTTGCCCATGGTCGGTGGTTCTCTCCTACTTCTTCCACCACTAAAACTGGTCGCCATGATATAGCTGAAATATTGTTGAAAGTGGCGCTAAACATCAAAATATCAAATCAAATCAACTGTACCTAAGCTGAGAAAAATTATTATTAAAAAAAATTATTATTAAAAATATCTTCGCCCATTTCACTACAAGGTGTGCTCGTCTTGTACCTTATGTTAGGATGTTTGAGGAGTAAAAGTTTGTGTCCAGCTTACTACAATGTCTGATTGGTTTGCACCTTATGTTAGGATGTTTACCAGGTATTTGTCTAGTCCACTACTAAGTGTGTTTGACTTGTTTGTTTGACTTTTATATTATGCTAGGAAGTTTACCAGATATGTGTCTAGTTAATTTCGAGGTTTGTTTGACTTGTACCTTGTGTTAGAAAGTTTATCAGGTATTGATGGATGGCGTGCTGAACAATAAGAATAAAACATAGATATCAAATATAGTATGCACAACACGTTTCTGGAATAAATTCTGTCTTCTAAGACCCTAATCTTGGAGATTTTAAATGTCAAAAGAGATATAAATTAAATTCAATCATGCACTTACAATCAAAGAATATGAGGTTTAAGGTCTGTGCTTGTTTTTGATGTGCATCGACATATTTAGTTAAGCACTCCCATAGTGACTGGATAAACAGTTTTCTGACAGCTGTAGTGGCCATTTTGTTTTCAAACAACCTTAATAAAACTATGCAATGAAGTTTACTATCAATTTTATTTACATTTGAACCTTTGATGTTGTAACTCAAAAATGGAATATAAAAAGTTTACAGACAGTCGACATGGACAGATCTTTGGTCCAGAAGAGCTAAAACATACACTGTATAAACTTACATAATATAACAAACATGGCATAATAAACACCCAAGAAGTGTAATCGCTCACCTGGTTTTCAATTTGACTTCTAAATTTCATAGAAAAAAATCAGCCAATTTTTTTTTTTTGCCATTTAATGAATTTCTACTGATAGTAATGCCAGCCATCTTGGATGACGGAGAGAGGGTATGGATATCACACATAATTTTGAAGACAAAATATAATTTTGGGACAATGTTTTTAGCAGAAGATTTTAATGTGATTTTTTTCTGATAATCAGTAACAACAGGCTGAAAGAAAAACATGGAATATACGTTTAACTACTCTATGTAGCTGCAGTTAAAATTTGAACTCATATTAGCATTAATAGACATGGCTTAAAAGGCTGCCATTTTGAATGGAGGTCAAGCAGTCGGCCATAATTTTGTAAGAGGACCTCCCGAGTACTATTACAGTGAAATCTGGTTTAAATAGGACAAGTTGTTTCACAGGAGAACTATATGTTAAACTACTCATTGCCATTTAGCTGCAGTTAATATTTGAGCTCATGTTGACTGATATAAAGCATAAATAGGCAATTGAAGAAATCTAATTTTAGTAACAGAATCCACCTTGAATGTAGGACGAGTCTGCTGGACACAATTTTGATAGGGAAGGGCACCATTCCAGTCAACTTTGGTGGTTAAAATTGGTTCAGTTTTAGAGGGAAATATTTAAATTTGAAAGATTATGATGTATTACGGACTGACGACAGACACTAAGTGATGCCATACGTTTACATGGCCTTTGTCCAGGTGAGCTATAATGACACACACACAAATTGATTACTGTTCTAACAAAATAATGAGACATACAAACGGATCAATAAAACAATTTGATGTTCTAACAAATCGATACATTTCCCCTATATCAACCCACTGTTTTAACAAAGTTGATTCTACAGTTTATTGTTTTGTTCTTACTCTATAAACTTTAACGTGTTAATATTTTGATACAAGTTTGGGAATATCAAACACATACTTGACTTTTTACAAAATACATCTACAACTTCTTTATAGTAGTTGCTCTATTTTTACAATGCATGATACAAGTATATTGTACTTCAATTCTGGTAAAATTTATGTTCAGAACTTTTAAAATATATTCTAAACAACCAACAAACTGACTGCCAGTAAATTACATATCAGACCATAAGTGAACATTTGGATCAACACCAACCATACCACCGCCTGTAATTACATATCAGAGAGATAACTGAGAACTGAAAGGATGTACAATGTACCCCAATACAGATTAATTATTTTAGACTTGCTAATTACAATCTAATTTAGCTTCCCAAATATAAAAAACCAACATGTTTGATGATGGAAATGTATAAACTTAAGTAAGAGAATATACTCCAACATGTAAAATCTTTATCATATAATTGCATATAAAAATTGATTAATAAAAATAATCCAATGTTTCATAGAAATAAATGACACACAAATTGATTACTTAAAACAAAAATTACTTCATTAACTATTTCTTACTGACAAATGATGGTTTTCTCCCCAAAGCCAGCAATAATAAATGATATAATGTATTCATGTTTGTTTTCTATATATAGACACCAATAAATGATATAATGTATTCATGTTTGTTTTCTATATATAGACAATACAAAATGATATAATGTATTCATGTTTGTCTTCTATATATAGACAATACAAAATGATATAATGTATTCATGTTTGTTTTCTATATATAGACACTAATAAATGATATAATGTATTCATGTTTGTCTTCTATATATAGACACTAATAAATGATATAATGTATTCATGTTTGTTTTCTATATATAGACACTAATAAATGATATAATGTGTTCATGTTTGTTTTCTATATATAGACACTAATAAATGATATAATGTATTCATGTTTGTTTTCTATATATAGACACCAATAAATGATATAATGTATTCATGTTTGTTTTCTATATATAGACACCAATACATGATATAATGTATTCATGTTTGTTTTCTATATATAGACACCAATAAATGATATAATGTATTCATGTTTGTTTTCTATATATAGACACCAATAAATGATATAATGTATTCTGTTTGTTTTCTATATATAGACACCAATACACGATATAATGTATTCATGTTTGTTTTCTATATATAGACACCAATAAATGATATAATGTATTCTGTTTGTTTTCTATATATAGACACCAATAAATGATATAATGTGTTCATGTTTGTTTTCTATATATAGACACCAATACATGATATAATGTATTCATGTTTGTTTTCTATATATAGACACCAATAAATGATATAATGTATTCATGTTTGTTTTCTATATATAGACACTAATAAATGATATAATGTTTTCTATATATAGACACCAATAAATGATATAATGTATTCATGTTTGTTTTCTATATATAGACACTAATAAATGATATAATGTTTTCATGTTTGTTTTCTATATATAGACACCAATACATGATATAATGTATTCATGTTTGTTTTCTATATATAGCCACTAATAAATGATATAATGTGTTCATGTTTGTTTTCTATATATAGACACCAATACATGATATAATGTATTCATGTTTGTTTTCTATATATAGACACTAATAAATGATATAATGTATTCATGTTTGTTTTCTATATATAGACACTAATAAATGATATAATGTATTCATGTTTGTTTTCTATATATAGACACCAATAAATGATATAATGTATTCATGTTTGTTTTCTATATATAGACACTAATAAATGATATAATGTGTTCATGTTTGTTTTCTATATATAGACAACAATACATGATATAATGTATTCATGTTTGTTTTCTATATATAGACACTAATAAATGATATAATGTATTCATGTTTGTTTTCTATATATAGACACTAATAAATTATATAATGTATTCATGTTTGTTTTCTATATATAGACACCAATACATGATATAATGTATTCATGTTTGTCTTCTATATATAGACAATAAAAAATGATATAATGTATTCATGTTTGTTTTCTATATATAGACACTAATAAATGATATAATGTGTTCATGTTTGTTTTCTATATATAAACAACAATACATGATATAATGTATTCATGTTTGTTTTCTATATATAGACACTAATAAATGATATAATGTATTCATGTTTGTTTTCTATATATAGACACTAATAAATTATATAATGTATTCATGTTTGTTTTCTATATATAGACACCAATACATGATATAATGTATTCATGTTTGTCTTCTATATATAGACAATAAAAAATGATATAATGTATTCATGTTTGTTTTCTATATATAGACAATAATAAATGATATAATGCATTCATGTTTGTCTTCTATATATAGACACTAATAAATGATATAATGTATTCATGTTTGTTTTCTATATATAGACACAAATAAATGATATAATGTGTTCATGTTTGTTTTCTATATATAGACACCAATAAATGATATAATGTATTCATGTTTGTTTTCTATATATAGACAATAATAAATGCTATAAACTATTCATGTTTGTCTTCTATATATAGACAATAATAAATGATATAATGTATTCATGTTTGTCTTCTATATATAGACAATAATAAATGATATAATGTATTCATGTTTGTCTTCTATATATAGACAATAATAAATGATATAATGTATTCATGTTTGTTTTCTATATATAGACAATAATAAATGATATAAAGTATTCATGTTTGTCTTCTATATATAGACAATAATAAATGATATAATGTATTCATGTTTGTCTTCTATATATAGACAATAATAAATGATATAAAGTATTTATGTTTGTCTTCTATATATAGACAATAATAGATGATATAAAGTATTTATGTTTTTCTTCTATATATAGACAATAATAAATGATATAATGTATTCATGTTTGTTTTCTATATATAGACACCAATAAATGATATAATGTATTCATGTTTGTCTTCTATATATAGACAATAATAAATGATATAATGTATTCATGTTTGTCTTCTATATATAGACACTAATAAATGATATAATGTATTCATGTTTGTCTTCTATATATAGACAATAATAAATGATATAATGTATTCATGTTTGTTTTCTATATATAGACAATAATAAATGATATAAAGTATTCATGTTTGTCTTCTATATATAGACAATAATAAATGATATAATGTATTCATGTTTGTCTTCTATATATAGACACCAATAAATGATATAAAGTATTCATGTTTGTCTTCTATATATAGACAATAATAAATGATATAAAGTATTCATGTTTGTCTTCTATATATAGACAATAATAAATGATATAATGTATTCATGTTTGTCTTCTATATATAGACAATAATAAATGATATAAAGTATTCATGTTTGTCTTCTATATATAGACAATAATAAATGATATAATGTATTCATGTTTGTCTTCTATATATAGACACCAATAAATGATATAATGTATTCATGTTTGTCTTCTATATATAGACAATAATAAATGATATAATGTATTCATGTTTGTCTTCTATATATAGACAACAATACATGATATAATGTATTCATGTTTGTCTTCTATATATAGACAATAATAAATGATATAATGTATTCATGTTTGTCTTCTATATAAATATAACTTATACATGTATACTTTTTCATTGTATTCTGTTCTCTTTACAAGCTATCAATGTTTTCAGTGAAAAAAGAGAATGTGATCTTTAGTCAAACAATGTATTTTCAATTATTTTGATATGATTTCCAATGTTACCAAAGGCTCTTCCAATATCTCGTAGTGTTGGTCTTACATTATGTTTATAACAGTTCTGTTTCCAGGCTTCCAGGATATCACAATTTAACTGTACTAAGTCTCTCTCTGATTGTTTGTGTTTAATCTGTTCCCAGTCTTGGAATGTCATATCAAGCTCCAGAAGGAACTCTTTAGACTGACTTCCAACTAAAGGTGCCAGTTTGTCAATAGATTCGTCTGTCAACTTAAGATCCCATTTTTCTGGTTCCAAATCTAAAATTACAACACATAAACAAAATATAACCAATTCAATTTAAGACGTCGCATGTAAAATAGTTTCTAATTAATTGATGATGCTCAGTATTGTTAATTTACATACCGTTTCTCAAATGATTAAAATAAATATCCATCCCGTTACTTAAATAATTAAAATAAATGACCATGTAGTAATTAGCTTTATATACCTCAAATAACTTACATACTCAAACAATTTGGATTGAACTTGTGTCTTTATCAACATAGATATAATCATATAAAAAAGTGTATTTTGGGGGCGTCTTGGGCTTGCTTGTGTCCTAGTCACATTTACTTCTACCTATGATGGCTGTCATGGTCATGATTGTATGATAGTAGGATTTACTTCTACCTATGATAGCTGTCATGGTCATGATTGTATGATAGTAGGATTTACTTCTACCTATGGTAGCTTTCATGGTCATGATTGTATGATAGTAGGATTTACTTCTACCTATGGTAGCTGTCATGGTCATGATTGTATGATAGTAAGATTTACTTCTACCTATGGTAGCTGTCATGGTCATGCTTGTATGATAGTATGATTTACTTCTACCTATGATGGCTGTCATGGTCATGATTGTATGATAGTAGGATTTACTTCTACCCATGGTAGCTGTCATGGTCATGATTGTATGATAGTATGATTTACTTCTACCTATAATGGCTGTCATGGTCATGATTGTATGATAGTAGGATTTACTTCTACCTATGGTAGCTTTCATGGTCATGATTGTATGATAGTAGGATTTACTTCTACCTATGGTAGCTGTCATGGTCATGATTATATGATAGTAGGATTTACTTCTACCTATGATGGCTGTGATGGTCATGATTGTATGATAGTAAGATTTACCTCTACCTATGATAGCTGTCATGGTCATGATTGTATGATAGTAGGATTTACTTCTACCTATGGTAGCTGTCAAGACATGATTGTATGATAGTAGGATTTACTTCTACCTATGATGGCTGTCATGGTCATGATTGTATGATAGTAGGATTTACCTCTATCTATGGTAGCTGTCATGGTCATGATTGTATGATAGTAGGATTTACTTCTACCTATGATAGCTGTCATGGTCATGATTGTATGATAGTAGGATTTACTTCTACCTATGGTAGCTGTCATGGTCATGATTGTATGATAGTAGGATTTACTTCTACCTATGATAGCTGTCATGGTCATGATTGTATGTTAGTAGGATTTACTTCTACCTATGGTAGCTGTCATGGTCATGAAGGTATGATAGTAAGATTTACCTCTACCTATGATAGCTGTCATGGTCATGATTGTATGATAGTAGGATTTACTTCTACCTATGATAGCTGTCATGGTCATGATTGTATGATAGTAGGATTTACTTCTACCTATGGTAGCTGTCATGGTCACGATTGTATGATAGTAGGATTTACTTCTACCTATGGTAGCTGTCATGGTCATGATTGTATGATAGTAAGATTTACTTCTAACTATGGTAGCTGTCATGGTCATGATTGTATGATAGTAGGATTTACCTCTACCTATGGTAGCTGTCATGGTCATGCTTGTATGATAGTATGATTTACTTCTACCTATGATGGCTGTCATGGTCATGATTGTATGATTTACTTCTACCCATGGTAGCTGTCATGGTCATGATTGTATGATAGTATGATTTACTTCTACCTATGATGGCTGTCATGGTCATGATTGTATGATAGTAGGATTTACCTCTACCTATGGTAGCTTTCATGGTCATGATTGTATGATAGTAGGATTTACCTCTACCTATGGTAGCTGTCATGGTCATGATTATATGATAGTAGGATTTACTTCTACCTATGATGGCTGTGATGGTCATGATTGTATGATAGTAAGATTTACCTCTACCTATGATAGCTGTCATGGTCATGATTGTATGATAGTAGGATTTACTTCTACCTATGGTAGCTGTCAAGACATGATTGTATGATAGTAGGATTTACTTCTACCTATGATGGCTGTCATGGTTATGATTGTATGATAGTAGGATTTACCTCTATCTATGGTAGCTGTCATGGTCATGATTGTATGATAGTAGGATTTACTTCTACCTATGATGGCTGTCATGGTCATGATTGTATGATAGTAGGATTTACTTCTACCTATGGTAGCTGTCATGGTCATGATTGTATGATAGTAGGATTTACTTCTACCTATGATAGCTGTCATGGTCATGATTGTATGATAGTATGATTTACTTCTACCTATGATGGCTGTGATGGTCATGATTGTATGATAGTAGGATTTACCTCTACCTATGATGGCTGTCATGGTCATGATTGTATGATAGTAGGATTTACTTCTACCTATGATGGCTGTCATGGTCATGATTGTATGATAGTAGGATTTACTTCTACCCATGGTAGCTGTCATGGTCATGATTGTATGATAGTAGGATTTACTTCTACCTATGATGGCTGTCATTTGTCATGATTGTATGATAGTAAGATTTATGTCTACCTATGGTACCTGTCATGGTCATGATTGTATGATAGTATGATTTACTTCTACCTATGATATCTGTCATGGTCACGATTGTATGATAGTAAGATTTACTTCTACCTATAGTAGATGTCATGGTCATGATTGTATGATAGTAGGATTTACTTCTACCTATAGTAGATGTCATGGTCATGATTGTATGTTAGTAGGATTTACTTCTACCTATGGTAGCTGTCATGGTCATGATTGTATGATAGTATGATTTACTTCTACCTATGATGGCTGTGATGGTCATGATTGTATGATAGTAGGATTTACCTCTACCTATGATGGCTGTCATGGTCATGATTGTATGATAGTAGGATTTACTTCTACCTATGATGGCTGTCATGGTCATGATTGTATGATAGTAGGATTTACTTCTACCCATGGTAGCTGTCATGGTCATGATTGTATGATAGTAGGATTTACTTCTACCTATAGTAGATGTCATTTGTCATGATTGTATGATAGTAGGATTTACTTCTACCTATAGTAGATGTCATGGTCATGATTGAATGATAGTAGGATTTACTTCTACCTATCATAGCTGTCATGGTCATGATTGTATGATAGTATGATTTACTTCTACCTATGATGGCTGTCATGGTTATGATTGTATGATAGTAGGATTTACCTCTATCTATGGTAGCTGTCATGGTCATGATTGTATGATAGTAGGATTTACTTCTACCTATGATGGCTGTCATGGTCATGATTGTATGAGAGTAGGATTTACTTCTACCTATGGTAGCTGTCATGGTCATGATTGTATGATAGTAGGATTTACTTCTACCTATGATAGCTGTCATGGTCATGATTGTATGATAGTATGATTTACTTCTACCTATGATGGCTGTGATGGTCATGATTGTATGATAGTAGGATTTACCTCTACCTATGATGGCTGTCATGGTCATGATTGTATGATAGTAGGATTTACTTCTACCTATGATGGCTGTCATGGTCATGATTGTATGATAGTAGGATTTACTTCTACCCATGGTAGCTGTCATGGTCATGATTGTATGATAGTAGGATTTACTTCTACCTATGATGGCTGTCATTTGTCATGATTGTATGATAGTAAGATTTATGTCTACCTATGGTACCTGTCATGGTCATGATTGTATGATAGTATGATTTACTTCTACCTATGATATCTGTCATGGTCACGATTGTATGATAGTAAGATTTACTTCTACCTATAGTAGATGTCATGGTCATGATTGTATGATAGTAGGATTTACTTCTACCTATAGTAGATGTCATGGTCATGATTGTATGTTAGTAGGATTTACTTCTACCTATGGTAGCTGTCATGGTCATGATTGTATGATAGTATGATTTACTTCTACCTATGATGGCTGTGATGGTCATGATTGTATGATAGTAGGATTTACCTCTACCTATGATGGCTGTCATGGTCATGATTGTATGATAGTAGGATTTACTTCTACCTATGATGGCTGTCATGGTCATGATTGTATGATAGTAGGATTTACTTCTACCCATGGTAGCTGTCATGGTCATGATTGTATGATAGTAGGATTTACTTCTACCTATAGTAGATGTCATTTGTCATGATTGTATGATAGTAGGATTTACTTCTACCTATAGTAGATGTCATGGTCATGATTGAATGAGAGTAGGATTTACTTCTACCTATCATAGCTGTCATGGTCATGATTGTATGATAGTATGATTTACTTCTACCTATGATGGCTGTCATGGTGTTGATTGTATGATATATGATAGCTGTCATGGTCATGATTGTATGATAGTAGGATTTACTTCTACCTATGATGGCTGTCATGGTCATGATTGTATGATAGTAGGATTTACTTCTACCTATGATAGCTGTCATGGTCATGATTGTATGATAGTAGGATTTACTTCTACCTATGATAGCTGCCATGGTCATGATTGTATGATAGTAGGATTTACTTCTACCAATGATAGCTGTCATGGTCATGATTGTATGATAGTAGGATTTACTTCTACCTATGATAGCTGTCATGGTCATGATTGTATGATAGGATAGTAGGTTTTACTTCTACCTATGATAGCTGTCATGGTCATGATTGTATGATAGTAAGATTTACTTCTACATATGATGGCTGTATGATAGTAGGATTTACCTATACCTATGATAACTGTGATGGTCATGATTGTATGATAGTAGGATTTACCTCTACCTATGGTAGATGTCATGGTCATAATTGTATGAAAGTAGGATTTACTTCTACCTATGATAGCTGTCATGGTCATGATTGTATGATAGTAGGATTTACTTCTACCTATAGTAGCTGTCATGGTCATGATTGTATGAAAGTAGGATTTACTTCTACCTATGATAGATGTCATGATTGTATGATAGTAGGATTTACCTCTACCTATGGTAGCTGTCATGGTCATGATTGTATGATAGTAAGATTTACTTCTACCTATGATAGCTGTCATGGTCATGGTCATGATTGTATGATAGTAGGATTTACTTCTACCTATGATAGCTGCCATGGTCATGATTGTATGATAGTAGGATTTAGTTCTACATATGATAGCTGTCATGGTCATGATTGTATGAAAGTAGGATTTACTTCTACCTATGATAGCTGTCATGATCATGATTGTATGAAAGTAGGATTTACTTCTATCTATGATAGATGTCATGATTGTATGATAGTAGGATTTACTTCTATCTATGATAGATGTCATGATTGTATGATAGTAGGATTTACCTCTACCTATGGTAGCTGTCATGGTCATGATTGTATGATAGTAAGATTTACTTCTACCTATGATAGCTGTCATGGTCATGGTCATGATTGTATGATAGTAAGATTTACTTCTACCTATGATAGCTGTCATGGTCATGATTGTATGATAGTAGGATTTACTTCAACCTATGGTAGATGTCATGGTCATGATTGTATGATAATAGGATTTACTTCTACCTATGGTGGCTGTGATGGTCATGATTGTATGATAGTAGGATTTACTTCTACCTATGGTGGCTGTCGTGGCCATGATTGTAAGATAGTAGGATTTACTTCTACCTATGGTGGCTGTCGTGGCCATGATTATAATGACAGCTTAATTGTAATATTCAATTTTTTTTTTTTTTTTTTAAAGTTGTGATGCTCTTATATTTGTTGTCAGATTACGCTTTTTGAGCCTAACTAATGAAAATGCTTGGCTACTCTAAACATCCATATTGTATTGTTTGATCTTTAGTTTTGCTTTACTTAAGTTTTGCTGTTTTGTTACTACTTTTGTTTTGTCAATCGAGATTATCGTTTGATATCTGTTCATTATCATTATTCTACTTACCATAATCTATAAATTTGTCACGTAGGACCTGTAATTAATTAAATGAATATTGATAGACAATAATATACCTAACAATCATGTTAGCAAGCAGTGTGTAACATGACATATATAATTACATGTAATAGGCAGATCTTTTGAAGTGAAGGTTAGATAACTCTTATAATTGGCTGTAATATAGCTCTAATAAAAAGATAGACATATAATGTACTGCACACCACATGATCTTATATAATTATCAAACCACGAATACAATTAACTAAAATTATAGAAAGATAAGTTTCTATGTATAGATCACCGATAGATATATATGTTAATCTTCACTGTGTATCATTTTGTTCAACAATTAATAATTTATAATAGCAATGTTGTTCTTGACTCAAGTGACCTCTATTTATCAGTAATTAACAAACAAGTATGTATTTATTGATTTCAAATGAGGGACTTAAAAATTGCTGTACATATGATCTACCCGAATACTTTTCCCTCACCACACGTGGATCAACTGGCGGAAAAATCCTTGTTTTGTTGAAATAAAAACCTTATTAATAGTTACAAATCAAAATTGTTTGATATCGTTAATCTCCTTTTTTGAGGTGAAGAAGCTATAGAGACAAATGGGGGCTTCCATAATTTACAAGGAACTTCTTTCTTAAATTATAAACATTTAAAGGAAGAGTTTGAAGATAGCAAAGGGGTAATCAGAATACATAAAGTTGTGATATGAATGGCTATAAAGACAGTAGTCAGGACATATCAAAGTGTTTTAAAACGATCGCATTCCTACGATGATTCCTTTGTTAGTTGACCCATGTGTTGTGAGTGGAGAGTAATAGAGGTGTGATCAGCTGTGGGTTACCCAAAACGATTATGTACCCATACTACCTCACGAGTACAACATTGGGGATTAAAGACGATTGATGTATACATGCTACTTCAGAGCTCAAAATTAGGGACTAAAGATGATTGAAGTATACATGCTACTTCAGGGTTAACATTAGGGACTAAAGTCGATTCATCTAAACATGCTACTTCAGTATTCAAAATTAGGGACTAAAGACGATTGAATTATACATGCTACTTCAGGGTTCAAAATTAGGGTCTCAAGACGACTGACATTCACGTGCTACTTCAGGGTTCACAATTAGGGACTAAAGACGATTTACGTACACATACTACTTCAGGGTTCAAAATTAGGGACCAAAGACGATTGTAAGGGCCCGGGTAGCTCAATGAGTTAGGCAGTTGGATTACCTAACAACTCATACAAGCCTATCACCAATACGGCGTGGGTTCGCACCCGCAAGTGATAAAGTTTTACCAGTTGTTTGCCCAGGGTTGGTGGTTCTCTCCGGGTACTCCGACTTCATCCACCACTAAAACTGGTCGCCATGATATAGCTGAAATATTGCTGAAACACCCAAAATCAATCAATTGATCCAAAGACGATTAATGTAACACATACTACTTCAAGGTTCCAAATGAGAGACTTAAGATGATTAATGTAACACATACTACTTCAAGGTTCCAAATGAGAGACTTAAGATGATTTTAATGTAACACATACTACTTCAGGGTTCCAAATGAGAGACTTAAGATGATTAATGTAACACATACTACTTCAAGGTTCCAAATGAGAGACTTAAGATGATTTTAATGTAACACATACTACTTCAAGGTTCCAAATGAGAGACTTAAGATGATTAATGTAACACATACTACTTCAAGGTTCCAAATGAGAGACTTAAGATGATTAATGTAACACATACTACTTCAAGGTTCCAAATGAGAGACTTAAGATGATTAATGTAACACATACTACTTCAAGGTTCCAAATGAGAGACTTAAGACAATTAATGTAACACATACTACTTCAAGGTTCCAAATGAGAGACTTAAGATGATTAATGTAACACATACTACTTCAGGGTTCCAAAAGAGAGACTTAAGATGATTAATGTAACACATACTACTTCAAGGTTCCAAATGAGAGACTAATTTATGATAGTTGTACACATTATTTCATCTAGTTGTTCTACCTAGACAGGTTAACTATTTTAATCTTACTTTACATATGGTATGTGCAGTTTGTATTTTTCCTTTTTCAACAACTTCTTTTAAATCTTTAAATGTTAAAGCATTCTTCTTACAACATCTTCTCAGTCCTTCAAATTTCTTTATCTCATTGGAGATTTCGGTGGAGATAGAAACCTCATGCCAATCTCTGTGAGGTAATCCAGAAAATATAACGATGTCACGCACTTCATCGATGTTATATTCCAACGACAGTCTTTGTAAGTGACGACCAGTAGGACGCTGCTGTAAAAATTCATTGTTTGTTACTGAAAATAAAAGTAAGAAATGTTCTTATCAAACATGAAATAAATGCATAAATCTCTGTAACTAGGTATTCCGACTTCATACAATGTTGTGATTTTTGCTGATTTTAACTATCTGGTTTAGGTCTGATGGCTTTCTTGCCCCAATTTTTTTTCAAATTATTTGACTCAGTGTACTGATAAACATTATTGCAGAAACGTGTCTTGCATACTCAATTTGATATTTAGCTATATATTATTTTCAAATGGTTCAGTGGGTTCATCAAAGAACTATAAAATATTTTCCAAATTATTGAAATAAGATCAAATAAAAAAGCCACCTACCTAAACAATTCTTGCTCAAAAACCTACTTCCCCCTCCCCATGGTGAGCAAGGGACAACTCAAAAACCTACTTCCCCCTCCCCGTGGTGAGCAAGGGACAACAGACTTAGTGTCAGGGTAATGAAATACCTACTTCCCCCTCCCCGTGGTGAGCAAGGGACAACAGACTTAGTGTTGGGGTAATGAAAAACCTATTTCCCCTCCCCGTGGTGAGCAAGGGACAACAGACTTAGTGTCAGGCTAATGAAAAAGGGTCCCAGCTGTGAGTTAAATAGTTCCACTGTCTTGTGGATAACTGGTGAAAGGTTAAGGGAAATAACCCTGAAAGAAAATACAGTTAGATGAAACGTGTGAGCAGGGTGAATGCAATCATCTATGGGAAGGACAACCCAGAAAGAAAACTTGATCCAACAGTGTGTAGGTGTGGCATAGGGCTAACAACCTCACCCTGTCAGAAAAGATTAAGTTACTGAAACGTCAACAATATAAAATAGTAGACAAATTGTTGATGTCTTATGCCCCGTCGGGGACGAAGGGGATAAGTAAAGGTAAAGTAAGTAACCTAAAAAATCTGTTTTATATTCATACAAATATGAGACGTACAAATAGTCAATAAAAACAAATAAAAAAGAATGGCCAATGTCTAAGTTATCCTCTGAAAATATAAATATGATGTCATCTTTTGCTATGATGAAAAAAAAAGAAGTTATTTTGAAATCAATTATAATAGGAATAACAGTAATATTGTATTTAAAGTGTTGCACATAAAACTGCACTTGTCACCATCCCCAACTGACGACATCAACTATGCATATGCAATTTTTTTCTTATTAAATTGCACTAATCAGATCGCATAAAATATACTTTTTTCTAGCTGCCATACTAAAATGTTTAAACAAGTAAAAATGTCACCCAATTATCTCCTAAGTTTGGTTCAAGTAATTTCAGAGAAAAAATATTGGAATGTGAAAAGATAACAAACACAACATACGATAACGAGATAACGATGGAACAAAAGATAACAAACACAACATATGATAACGAGATAATGATGGAACAAAAGATAACAAACACAACATACAATAACGAGATAATGATGGAACAAAAGATAACAAACACAACATATGATAACGAGATAATGATGGAACAAAAGATAACAAACACAACATACGATAACGAGATAATGATGGAACAAAAGATAACAAACACAACATATGATAACGAGATAATGATGGAACAAAAGATAACAAACACAACATACGATAACGAGATAATGATGGAACAAAAGATAACAAACACAACATATGATAACGAGATAATGATGGAACAAAAGATAACAAACACAACATACAATAACGAGATAATGATGGAACAAAAGATAACAAACACAACATATGATAACGAGATAATGATGGAACAAAAGATAACAAACACAACATACGATAACGAGATAATGATGGAACAAAAGATAACAAACACAACATATGATAACGAGATAATGATGGAACAAAAGATAACAAACACAACATATGATAACGAGATAATGATGGAACAAAAGATAACAAACACAACATACAATAACGAGATAATGATGGAACAAAAGATAACAAACACAACATATGATAACGAGATAATGATGGAACAAAAGATAACAAACACAACATACGATAACGAGATAATGATGGAACAAAAGATAACAAACACAACATATGATAACGAGATAATGATGGAACAAAAGATAACAAACACAACATACGATAACGAGATAATGATGGAACAAAAGATAACAAACACAACATATGATAACGAGATAATGATGGAACAAAAGATAACAAACACAACATATGATAACGAGATAATGATGGAACAAAAGATAACAAACACAACATATGATAACGAGATAATGATGGAACAAAAGATAACAAACACAACATACGATAACGAGATAATGATGGAACAAAAGATAACAAACACAACATATGATAACGAGATAATGATGGAACAAAAGATAACAAACACAACATATGATAACGAGATAATGATGGAACAAAAGATAGCAAACACAACATATGATAACGAGATAATGATGGAACAAAAGATAGCAAACACAACATATGATAACGAGATAATGATGGAACAAAAGATAACAAACACAACATATGATAACGAGATAATGATGGAACAAAAGAAAACAAACACAACATACGATAACGAGATAATGATGGAACAAAAGATAACAAACACAACATATGATAACGAGGTAATGATGGAACAAAAGATAACAAACACAACATATGATAACGAGATAATGATGGAACAAAAGATAACAAACACAACATATGATAACGAGATAATGATGGAACAAAAGATAACAAACACAACATATGATAACGAGATAATGATGGAACAAAAGATAACAAACACAACATAAGATAACGAGATAATGATGGAACAAAAGATAACAAACACAACATATGATAACGAGATAATGATGGAACAAAAGATAACAAACACAACATATGATAACGAGATAATGATGGAACAAAAGATAACAAACACAACATACAATAACGAGATAATGATGGAACAAAAGATAACAAACACAACATATGATAACGAGATAATGATGGAACAAAAGATAACAAACACAACATATGATAACGAGATAATGATGGAACAAAAGATAACAAACACAACATATGATAACGAGATAATGATGGAACAAAAGATAACAAACACAACATACGATAACAAGATAATGATGGAACAAAAGATAACAAACACAACATACGATAACGAGATAATGATGGAACAAAAGATAACAAACACAACATAAGATAACGAGATAATGATGGAACAAAAGATAACAAACACAACATACGATAACGAGATAATGATGGAACAAAAGATAACAAACACAACATACGATAACGAGATAATGATGGAACAAAAGATAACAAACACAACATAAGATAACGAGATAATGATGGAACAAAAGATAACAAACACAACATATGATAACAAGATAATGATGGAACAAAAGATAACAAACACAACATATGATAACGAGATAATGATGGAACAACAGATAACAAACACAACATATGATAACGAGATAATGATGGAACAAAAGATAACAAACACAACATATGATAACGAGATAATGATGGAACAAAAGATAACAAACACAACATACGATAACAAGATAATGATGGAACAAAAGATAACAAACACAACATATGATAACGAGATAATGATGGAACAAAAGATAACAAACACAACATATGATAACGAGATAATGATGGAACAAAAGATAACAAACACAACATACGATAACGAGATAATGATGGAACAAAAGATAACAAACACAACATATGATAACGAGATAATGATGGAACAAAAGATAACAAACACAACATATGATAACGAGATAATGATGGAACAAAAGAGATTATAATACCAACATTTTTTCAGGCTGATTCCGGATAGAAGATAAAATAGGTAAAAATCAATGAAAAACAGCTGCATTTATTTTTAGGAAAATCGCTGAAATCGGTTAAACAATAATTGGTCCAGGTCAGCTGAAATGGAGGTATTCACAAGCTATACATAATACAGTAACATTATACTGGAGGTCTTATAAGGGTAATAACAAAATTACCGAACTCCAAACAATCTTATAAAGGGAAAGTCAAAACTCATAAGTATATAAACAGACAAAATCAGTCAACAACCGGAAAACTATCAAAACCGTAATGACCCTGACTTGGTAGAGGCATTTCTAAAGAAATGGTGGGTTGAATCAGATTTTAAAGTGCCAAACCTCCCCCTTTCATTACGGCTCAAAAGTTTCCGGCTGTCACTATAACAGTATTTACAACAATACTTGAACAAAACAGGTAAAACAGTCGTCAAATCAGCACCAAACTCAGTGAAGTAAATGTCAAAAACACTTTTACGTCACACATTGATAAAAAAAATATTTTTGACATTTTTGTTGACACCTTATCCTTATACATTTTCACTATATGAAAATCCATCGTTTATAAAAAATACTCTTACACTACACAATAACCTATAACAGGCCAAATATCACACTTAACTTATATGTCAAAACACTGTTTAAACAAAATTAGGCTTTGTCCAGTTAAAATTTGTGCTTAAACAAAATTAGCTTTTGTCCAGTTAAAGTATGTGTTTATATATATATACTTTGTCATGTTAAAGTTTGTGTTTAAGCAACATTAGGCTTTGTCCAGTTAAAATTTGTGCTTAAACAAAATTAGGTTTTGTCCAGTTAAAGTATGTGTTTATATATATACTTTGTCATGTTAAAGTTTGTGCTTAAACAAAATTAGGCTTTGTCCAGTGTGGAGTTAAAGTTTGTGCTTAAGCAAAATTAGGCTTTGTCCAGTTAAAGTTTGTGTTTAAACAAAATTAGGCTTTGTCCAGTGTGGAGTTAAAGTTTGTGTTCAAACAAAATTAGGCTTTGTCCAGTGTCCAGTTAAAGTTTGTGTTTAAGCAAAATTAGGCTTTGTCCTGATAAAGTCTGTGTTTAAACAAAAGTAGGCTTTGCCCAGTTAAAGTTTGAGCTTAAACATAATTAAGCTTTGTCTAATGAAAGTTTGTGTTCAAACAAAATTAGGCTTTGTTCAGTGACAGTCTGTGTTTAAGCAAAATTAGGCTTTGTTCAGTTAAAGATTATGCTTAAACAACATTAGACTTTGTCATGTTAAAGTCAAGAATGTCGAGTTTGTTCTAAGAATAGCAACAAATATACTTACCGGTATCCCCGCTGTTATTCGCCAGAAAAGATCGTTTCTGATGACTCGTGGCATATTCCCGGTTTCCTTTCAACCTTATCTAACTGTTGAACACAAAAGTTTCTTGTGGCGGAGCGCTTAAACGGTAACAGTCGGGTTTGTTTCTCTCAAGCGAGCTGAATTTCTAATCGGGACGGAAGTGCTTTCAATTTTCCAAGGGACGCAACTCTTCTCGCAATCTGAGGATTTCCGAGTGGACTAAAACAAGGTAAAATCTTAATGAGTTACGAACATCAATTATTGGCACAAAAAACGAAAACTTGGAAAACTGAAAAAATACTTTTTTATCCGAACAGAAGAAGAAAAGCATTTAGACACGGATGAAAAACATGGAAAAAGATAAAATAACTGATAATGATTTAAGCCTACAAATAAAAATACAAATGATTGATAGGCAGATTTTCAGAGATGTGTTAAATTATAATCATATAATGCAAGATGTCATTTGATTTAAGCCTACAAATAAATCTAGAGAATGGAAGGACGGAGGGGGGCAACCTAGTCCCTATTAGATCTGCCCCTGCGTATGTTACTGTATATTCAGAATACTAGTGACTTCAAATAAGTATGTCTCCAATAAAATTGGAAAGTTATAGGGATCAACCATTTAACTTGAGGAGGGGGCTATGGTTTTTCATAAAAATAAATTTGATTTCCAAAGTTATAGAAAAAAATACAGCTGGAATATTCAACAGGGTACCAATTTTGATGCACTATATATGCATATTACGAATAATAAATTATCGTCAGACTTGAAGTGGAAAGAGGGAACAAATAATCTGACTGATAATACAATTTAACGCCTAAAATCATACAGGGTGAGCACAGTTTTTTCTGAGCAGCTGCATTTGTAACAATTCAGCGGTCTTTGGCTGGAGAGGTCTTCATTAATTTAATTGTTTGCTAATAACACAAGAACATATCAAACTTGTTTGTCTCACTCTTCTTCATGTCAGTAAGATTAGGGAATTTTATATGTATAATATGATATTTAAGTCACACACCAAATCACTACATGTATTATTTATCTAACCCAATTTTTTTCAGGCTCCTTGAGCATGTTGAGAAATCCCAAGAGAATAGCTTGGCTTTGGATAAAGTATATAACAGTATAAATACATGTATGGCAAAAATACTGTTTATTGGATATTTTTACTGGCCTGGAAGAAAGTCATTGTTACCACACAATCTTACTACCAAACCTAATATTGACAAATTTAAAGAATTGTTTAATTCTGACTCCTATAATATTTACTGTAAAATTGTATTATCAGTAGTTAACTAATATGTACATGTAATATTGGTTTACAATGTATCAACCTATTTGGTTGTCTTCCTTAATAATACATATTTTTACTTGTTTATATGTTATAAATGTTTATAATGTTCACTGCATTCCTTTGCTATATTTGTAATTTGTTTGTTACTATTCACATACCCCTGTTGGGGTCTTTGAGAAATAAAAACTTGAAACTTGAAACTTAAATACATGCACTTGTAAAATTTGGAAACATGGGTCGGGTCCTCATTTTGCAATAGACACCTTCACTTTTTGGCTTACTTACCCGAAAATCAATTTTTCATTGAATTTATATACAATTTTAGGGCTTTTTAAATACTGTATTGGATATTTTTACTGGTCTGGGCCAGGGTGTGTCTAATTTCAAAGACTGAGAGTGGCAGATTTTAATTAAGCAAGTCATCATGAGTACCACCCCCTTTACGGAAGAAAAAACATTGAAATAATAGGAAATCACTGTATATGAGAGAATTGAGCTACTCTTATTAATAATTAGCCAGTCAGCCCCCCTTTACAAACATTTCAAAAGCCCTGGATCCATTAGTGTGAAATTTCAATCATTTTTATTTTTATTTGTAGGCTTAAATCAAATGACATCTTGCATTATATAATTCTAATTTAACACATCTCTGAAATTCTGCCTATTAAAGCCCCCCCACCCCTCATCTTATTTTTTTATAATAATTCACCAGAGCAATTAAAATGACATTTGTACCATGAAATAATGTTTCCATTATCAGTTATTTTATCTTTTTCCATGTTTTTCATCCGTGGCTAAATGCTTTTCTTCTTCTGTTCGGATAAAAAAGTATTTTTTCAGTTTTCCAAGTTTTCGTTTTTTGCGCCAATAATTGATGTTCGCAACTCATTAAGATTTTACCTTGTTTTAGTCCACTCGGAAATCCTCAGATTGCGAGAAGAGTTGCGTCCCTTAGAAATTCAGCTCGCTTGAGAGAAACAAACTCGACTGTAACCGTTTAAGCGCTCCGCCACAAGTAACTTTTGTGTTCAACAGTTAGATAAGGTTGAAAGGAAACTGGGAATATCAGAAACGATTTTTTCTAGCGGATAACAGCCGGGATACCGGTAAGTACATTTGTTGCTATTTTTAGAACAAACTCAACATTCTTGCCTTGTATATAGTAGATACATTGTATTAGGAAGATATTAGGAAAATGGGGCATAGTTCATAAAGGCGTTTATTTCACAACGAAGCATGTCAAACGGGTTCATATACGTTGTAGATGCACATTTTATTGATAAAATTGAAGAAAACAAATATCCTGGACCCAAGTGCCTGTGGTTAAAGTTTGTGTTTAAACAAAATTAGGCACTGTCCAGATAAAGTTTGTGCTTAAGCAAAATTATACTTTGTCCAGTTAAAGTCTGTGTTTAAACAAAGTTAAACTTTGTTCAGTTGAAGTTTAAGTTTAAACAAAATTATACTTTGTCCAGTAAAAGTTAGTGCTTAAACAAAATTAGGCTTTGTCCAGTAAAAGTTAGTGCTTAAACAAAATTATACTTTGTCCAGTAAAAGTTAGTGTTTGAATAAAATTAGGCTTTGTCCAGATAAAGGTTGTGTTTAAGCAAAATTAGCTCTCTCAATTTAAAGTCTGTGCTTAAACAAAATTAGGCTTTGCCGAGTTGAAGCTTGTGTTGAAAAAAAATTAGGCTTTGTCCAGTTAAAGTTTGTGCTTAAACAAAATTAGGCTTTGTCCAGTTAAAGTATGTGCTTAAGCAAAATTAGGCTTTGTCCGTGTTTAATCAAAATTATGCTTTTTCCACTTAAGTTTGTTCTTAAACAAAATTAGGCTTTGTCAAGTTAAAGATTGTGCTTAAGCAAAATTAGGCTTTGTCAAGTTAAAGATTGTGCTTAAGCAAAATTAGGCTTTGTCCGGTGTGGAGTTAAAGTTTGTGCTTTAACAAAATTAGGCTTTGTCTAGGTAAGTTTGTGTTTAAACAAAATTATGCGTTGTCCAATTAAAGTTTGGTTTTGTACTGGTGTCTTTGTTCTTTCATAAATTATAAATGTACATTACCTGGACATCCTGGTTTACAAGTCTAATTATAAATGTACATTACCTGGACATCATGGTTTACAAGTCTCATTATGAATGTACATTACCTGGACATCCTCAGGTTTACAAGTCTCATTATAAATGTACATTACCTGGGCATCCTGGTTTACAAGTCTCATGTTCCTGAAAAAAATAAGATTAACATTTTAACGTAAACTTAGAGCGAGTAATCACTCAACTAAATACTAAATTACCACTCCATATAATTACTGAATTGGATATTAGATAACAAATAACGAAAAAAATATAACATTTTTAGCACCAAATGTAAATAAATAGGTAATATCTTCAAAGTGTTAATGAAACATTCTGAAGAGCAGATTTCTCCAATGCAAAGCAAAACATATTGTGAAATTTATGTCATATTTTGTCCATATTTAAACCATATCAAAATCCATCTTATTTTTATGATAATCTATTGATTCTTCATACACAGAACCAGACAGATGGTCTATTGGTTTTATATTTCAGCAGATTACATATCATTAAACCCTACTTGTAATTAGACAATGTCAAAATACTCAGCTAATACCCTTTTTGAGTTACTATTCATTACACCAATATACCATTTGTGAGTGACAACTCATAATATAAATATGCCATTTGTGAGTGACAACTCATAATATAAATATACCGTTTGTGAGTGACAACTCATAATATAAATATACCGTTTGCGAGTTACTACCAATAATAACAATATACCATTTGTGAGTAACTACTAATAATATCAATAAACCGTTTGAGTTAATACTTATAATAACAATATACTGTTTGTGAGCTACTACTAATGATATCAATATACCATTTGTGAGCTACTACTAATAATAACAAGATACCATTTGTGAGTTACTACTAATAATATCAATATACCATTTGTGAGTTACTACTAATAATATCAATAAACTGTTTGTGAGTTACTACTAATAATAATATACTATTTGTGAGTTACTACTAATAATATCAATTTATTATACAGCTATAATTTTAATCCAATCAAAAACACCCATTTAAGACATGTGACTGTACATTATTTTTCCCGTATTGGACGTTCAATGCAGGTTTTTTTCGTATTGTACATTATGTGAGGGAAGTAACTCGTTGGTTTTTTGTCGTCTGCTAGTAAATCATTTTTAATTGTAATCTACAATCAAATTAACTTGTTCGATATTTAACAGTTTGAGGGGAAAAAGGTTGCTTAGAATAATTGTTGATCAGTTATTTTGCTGTTTTTAATTCATTTTAGAGATTACGAGATCTGTATTGATACAGAACATTTTCCTAACGAAATACTGGTGTGCAGTTGTTCTATTTAGACTGTATTAAAAGTTAAACATAAAATTGTTCTTATAGTATTGATCATTTCAGCTGTATAATAAATAGGTCATTATACAGTGTTTTGTACAATATGGATATATATTGTACTCATCCGTATTGTATTGAAAACCCATATATGGGTTTTCAATACAATACAATACAGACTCGTACAATATCTTTCCATATTGTACATAACACTGTATAATAACCTATTAATACCATTTGTGAGTTACTACTAATAATATCAATATACCATTTATGAGTTACTACTAATAATATCAATATACCGTTTGTGAGTTACTACTAATAATATCAATATACCATTTGTGAGTTACTACTAATAAAAATGATATACCGTTTGTGAGTTACTACTAATAACAACGATATACCGTTTGTGAGCTACTACTAATAATATAAATATACCGTTTGTGAGTTACTATTAATATACCCTAGTTAATAAGGAAACATCTTGTTATTGTCAGTTTTAAGTTATTTTTTATCATACACACAAACTGACCTTTTCTGCTGACCAGGATAACAACATGCCTTCTCCCATCTCGATGTGATGAGTGGGACACCTCCAGATACCATCAAGTATTCTTACTTCTTCTAATGGGAGGAAGCAAGGATCGCATGGTGAACTACAACACACTTTTAACCTAAATGAACCTACGTCTACTTCTGTTCTATCACTGCTAGTGTTGATATACAGCCGACTGATCTTATGTATAGCAGAAATCAAGCATTCACGGATACTAGAGGCAAGATCACTCATGATCAATGCTCTGTTTCTAGCATGTACAAGGCGGACGATGATATGTTCATCTTCACACTGAACATACATATCAAGCGACGGATCTATTGTGAAAACAGCAGATTTATGGAACAGCATAAGTTCATTGGTTTTTCCATAGGTCTTCACCCCCCATATACTTAAGCAATAGCTGATGAATCTGAAGGATAAGGCTGGAGGTATAATTGTACCATTCATATCAAAGACTATGGCTATATTTCTCTGATAGAAGTCAGGAGACTGAAGATATCCTGTATTATCTAATTTACGTATCATACTTGCTACGTAGTAGAAATCTGTTGGTATTCGACTGTGGGAGTGTGGATCATAACGCTTAGGTTCTACCAAGATATCAAGATGTGTCATAACTGTTAAAAGATAGTCTTTTTCCTTCCTAAACTTTGAGTATTTTTTATTTCTCCATATTTGATCGACATCTTGTTTCAAGATAATTCCTTTGCTATCCATTATGTCCCATACTTGTTCTTTCTTTCTGTCTCCCTTACAGAAAATCTTGTCAGTAATAATGGACTTGAAAGCATCAATCAGAAGTGTAGGCATAAGTATAATATGCTGATCCAAGCTTAATTCATCAAAATATAGAATTGTACCAACGGCATGGTGGAATTTTAGAAAAACTTTCAACTCAGGGTCGGTTAATGGACGAATAGCTTGTTGAGAGTTTATTTTCTTCATGTCATCCATTGTAATCAAAGCAACTCCTTTATGGACTTGGGCTGCAATCTCTAACTCTAGTGGCAGGAAACATTTTGGTAAGGTTTGACCCCATGTTGGTTGATGTTTGGCTTGTCGAATAATAGTTTTCTTTATTTGTTCCATTCCAGGATCAGTCTTGTCTTTAGCGTTAACAAATATTTGATCATCGATGACCAAATGTGATGCTACTGGTGTACCTTCAAACATTTTCTTGATTTCACTGAAGATCTCCAGTCGTCTATTGCTCACAGCACTCTGTTAAAAAATAAAAAATAAATAAACTTTTGAAAAACAAGCGTGATAAGTATCGCAAAGTGATGCACTACCGCTTAGCAAATCATTAGGATGTTAAAATAACGTTGATAAAATGTTATAAAAATGGCAACATTTATATCAACAAAAGATGGGTTATATGCATCAGCCATTTCTGGAATACATGTAACCTTCATCAGAATGACTGTATATTGCTCCTCAGAACTCGTTACCAACACATTGCCTGTAACTTACTCCTCAGACCTTATTCTCATGTTCAGACTAACCTACCCACACACTTCCTGTAACTTACTCCTCACACCTTATTCTCATGTTCAGATTAACCTTCCCACACACTGCCTGTAACTTACTCCTCAGACTGTATTGTCATGTTCACACTAACCTACCCACACACTGCCTGTAACTTACTCCTCAGACCTTATTGTCATGTTCAGATTAACCTACCCACACATGTACACTTCCTGTAACTTACTCCTCACACCATATTCTCATGTTCACACTAACCTACCCACATACTTCCTGTAACTTACTCCTCAGACTGTATTGTCATGTTCAGATTAACCTACCCACACACTTCCTGTAACTTACTTCTCAGACCTTATTCTCATGTTCAGATTAACCTACCCACACACTGCCTGTAACTTACTCCTCAGACCTTATTCTCATGTTCAGATTAACCTACCCACACATGTACACTTCCTGTAACTTACTCCTTAGACCTTATTATCATGTTCAGATTAACCTACCCAAACACTTCCTGTAACTTACTCCAGAGACCTTATTGTCATGTTCAGATTAACCTACTCACACACTTCCCGTAACTTACTCATCAGACCTTATTCTCATGTTCAGAATAAATTACCCACACACTTCCTGTAACTTACTCCTCAGACATTATTCTCATGTTCAGATTAACCTACCCACACACTTCCTGTAACTTACTCCTCAGTCAGACCTTATTCTCATGTTCAGATTAACCTACCCACACACTGCCTGTAACTTACTCCTCAGACCTTATTCTCATGTTCAGATTAACCTACCCACACATGTACACTTCCTGTAACTTACTCCTTAGACCTTATTATCATGTTCAGATTAACCTACCCACACACTGCCTGTAACTTACTCCTCAGACTTTATTCTCATGTTCAGATTAACCTACCCACACATGTACACTTCCTGTAACTTACTCCTTAGACCTTATTGTCATATTCAGATTAACCTACCCACACACTACGTGTACCTTACTCCTCAGACCTAATTCTCATGTTCAGATTAACCTACCCACACACTTCCTGTAACTTACTCCTCAGACCTTATTCTCATGTTCAGATTAACCTACCCACACACTTCCTGTAACTTACTCCTCAGCCAGACCTTATTCTCATGTTCAGATTAACCTACCCACACACTGCCTGTAACTTACTCCTCAGACCTTATTCTCATGTTCAGATTAACCTACCCACACATGTACATTTCCTGTAACTTACTCCTTAGACCTTATTATCATGTTCAGATTAACCTACCCACACACTACGTGTACCTTACTCCTCAGACCTAATTCTCATGTTCAGACTAACCTACCCACACACTTCCTGTAACTTACTCCTCAGTCAGACCTTATTCTCATGTTCAGATTAACCTATCCACACACTTCCTGTAACTTACTCCTCAATCAGACCTAATTCTCATGTTCAGACTAACCTACCCACACACTTCCTGTAACTTACTCCTCAGTCAGACCTTATTCTCATGTTCAGATTAACCTACCCACACACTGCCTGTAACTTACTCCTCAGTCAGACCTTATTCTCATGTTCAGATTAACCTACCCACACACTGCCTGTAACTTACTCCTCAGTCAGACCTTATTCTCATGTTCAGATTAACCTACCCACACACTTCCTGTAACCTACTCCTCAGACCTTATTCTCATGTTCAGATTAACCTACTCACACACTGCCTGTAACTTACTCCTCAGATCTTATTCTCATGCTCAGACTAACCTAACCACATTTCCTGTAAATTTCTCCTCAGACCTTATTATCATGTTCAGACTAACTTACCCACACACTTCCTGTAACTTACTCCCGAGACCTTATTGTCATATTCAGATTAACCTACCCACACACTACGTGTACCTTACTCCTCAGACCTAATTCTCATGTTCAGATTAACCTACCCACACACTTCCTGTAACTTACTCCTCAGTCAGACCTTATTCTCATGTTCAGATTAACCTACCCACACACTGCCTGTAACTTACTCCTCAGTCAGACCTAATTCTCATGTTCAGATTAACCTACCCACACACTTCCTGTAACCTACTCCTCAGACCTTATTCTCATGTTCAGATTAACCTACTTACACACTGCCTGTAACTTACTCCTCATACCTTATTCTCATGTTCAGATTAACCTACTCACACACTTCCTGTAACCTACTCCTCAGACCTAATTATCATGTTCAGATTAACCTACCCACACACTTCCTGTAACTTACTCCTCAGTCAGACCTTATTCTCATGTTCAGATTAACCTACCCACACACTGCCTGTAACTTACTCCTCAGACCTAATTCTCATGTTCAGATTAACCTACTCACACACTTCCTGTAACCTACTCCTCAGACCTAATTCTCATGTTCAGATTAACCTACCCACACACTGCCTGTAACTTACTCCTTAGACCTTATTGTCATGTTCAGATTAACCTACCCACACACTTCCTGTAACTTACTCCTCAGTCAGACCTTATTCTCATGTTCAGATTAACCTACCCACACACTTCCTGTAACCTACTCCTCAGACCTTATTCTCATGTTCAGATTAACCTACTCAAACACTGCCTGTAACTTACTCCTCAGTCAGACCTTATTCTCATGTTCAGATTAACCTACCCACACACTGCCTGTAACTTACTCCTCAGTCAGACCTAATTCTCATGTTCAGATTAACCTACCCACACACTTCCTGTAACCTACTCCTCAGACCTTATTCTCATGTTCAGATTAACCTACTTACACACTGCCTGTAACTTACTCCTCAGACCTTATTCTCATGTTCAGATTAACCTACTCACACACTTCCTGTAACCTACTCCTCAGACCTAATTCTCATGTTCAGATTAACCTACCCACACACTTCCTGTAACTTACTCCTCAGTCAGACCTTATTCTCATGTTCAGATTAACCTACCCACACACTGCCTGTAGCTTACTCCTCAGACCTTATTCTCATGTTCAGATTAACCTACTCACACACTTCCTGTAACCTACTCCTCAGACCTAATTCTCATGTTCAGATTAACCTACCCACACACTACCTGTAACTTACTCCTTAGACCTTATTGTCATGTTCAGATTAACCTACCCACACACTTCCTGTAACTTACTCCTCAGTCAGACCTTATTCTCATGTTCAGATTAACCTACCCACACACTTCCTGTAACCTACTCCTCAGACCTTATTCTCATGTTCAGATTAACCTACTCAAACACTGCCTGTAACTTACTCCTCAGTCAGACCTTATTCTCATGTTCAGATTAACCTACCCACACACTTCCTGTAACCTACTCCTCAGACCTTATTCTCATGTTCAGATTAACCTACCCACACACTGCCTGTAACTTACTCCTCAGATCTTATTTTCATGCTCAGACTAACCTAACCACACTTCCTGTAAATTTCTCCTCAGACCTTATTATCATGTTCAGACTAACTTACCCACACACTTCCTGTAACTTACTCCCGAGACCTTATTGTCATATTCAGATTAACCTACCCACACACTACGTGTACCTTACTCCTCAGACCTAATTCTCATGTTCAGATTAACCTACCCACACACTTCCTGTAACTTACTCCTCAGTCAGACCTAATTCTCATGTTCAGACTAACCTACCCACACACTGCCTGTAACTTACTCCTCAGTCAGACCTTATTCTCATGTTCAGATTAACCTACCCACACACTTCCTGTAACCTACTCCTCAGACCTTATTCTCATGTTCAGATTAACCTACCCACACACTGCCTGTAACTTACTCCTCAGATCTTATTCTCATGCTCAGACTAACCTAACCACACTTCCTGTAAATTTCTCCTCAGACCTTATTATCATGTTCAGACTAACTTACCCACACACTTCCTGTAACTTACTCCCGAGACCTTATTGTCATATTCAGATTAACCTACCCACACACTACGTGTACCTTACTCCTCAGACCTAATTCTCATGTTCAGATTAACCTACCCACACACTTCCTGTAACTTACTCCTCAGTCAGACCTTATTCTCATGTTCAGATTAACCTACCCACACACTTCCTGTAACTTACTCCTCAGTCAGACCTAATTCTCATGTTCAGATTAACCTACCCACACACTTCCTGTAACCTACTCCTCAGACCTTATTCTCATGTTCAGATTAACCTACTTACACACTGCCTGTAACTTACTCCTCAGACCTTATTCTCATGTTCAGATTAACCTACTCACACACTTCCTGTAACCTACTCCTCAGACCTAATTCTCATGTTCAGATTAACCTACCCACACACTTCCTGTAACTTACTCCTCAGTCAGACCTTATTCTCATGTTCAGATTAACCTACCCACACACTGCCTGTAACTTACTCCTCAGACCTAATTCTCATGTTCAGATTAACCTACTCACACACTTACTGTAACCTACTCCTCAGACCTAATTCTCATGTTCAGATTAACCTACCCACACACTGCCTGTAACTTACTCCTTAGACCTTATTGTCATGTTCAGATTAACCTACCCACACACTTCCTGTAACTTACTCCTCAGTCAGACCTTATTCTCATGTTCAGATTAACCTACCCACACACTTCCTGTAACCTACTCCTCAGACCTTATTCTCATGTTCAGATTAACCTACTCAAACACTGCCTGTAACTTACTCCTCAGTCAGACCTTATTCTCATGTTCAGATTAACCTACCCACACACTTCCTGTAACCTACTCCTCAGACCTTATTCTCATGTTCAGATTAACCTACCCACACACTGCCTGTAACTTACTCCTCAGATCTTATTCTCATGCTCAGACTAACCTAACCACACTTCCTGTAAATTTCTCCTCAGACCTTATTATCATGTTCAGACTAACTTACCCACACACTTCCTGTAACTTACTCCCGAGACCTTATTGTCATATTCAGATTAACCTACCCACACACTACGTGTACCTTACTCCTCAGACCTAATTCTCATGTTCAGATTAACCTACCCACACACTTCCTGTAACTTACTCCTCAGTCAGACCTAATTCTCATGTTCAGACTAACCTACCCACACACTGCCTGTAACTTACTCCTCAGTCAGACCTTATTCTCATGTTCAGATTAACCTACCCACACACTTCCTGTAACCTACTCCTCAGACCTTATTCTCATGTTCAGATTAACCTACCCACACACTGCCTGTAACTTACTCCTCAGATCTTATTCTCATGCTCAGACTAACCTAACCACACTTCCTGTAAATTTCTCCTCAGACCTTATTATCATGTTCAGACTAACTTACCCACACACTACCTGTAACTTACTCCTGAGACCTTATTGTCATATTCAGATTAACCTACCCACACACTTCCTGTAGCTTACTCCCGAGATCTTATTGTCATATTCAGATTAACCTACCCACACACTACGTGTACCTTACTCCTCAGACCTAATTCTCATGTTCAGATTAACCTACCCACACACTTCCTGTAACTTACTCCTCAGTCAGACCTAATTCTCATGTTCAGACTAACCTACCCACACACTGCCTGTAACTTACTCCTCAGTCAGACCTTATTCTCATGTTCAGATTAACCTACCCACACACTTCCTGTAACCTACTCCTCAGACCTTATTCTCATGTTCAGATTAACCTACCCACACACTGCCTGTAACTTACTCCTCAGATCTTATTCTCATGCTCAGACTAACCTAACCACACTTCCTGTAAATTTCTCCTCAGACCTTATTATCATGTTCAGACTAACTTACCCACACACTACCTGTAACTTACTCCTGAGACCTTATTGTCATATTCAGATTAACCTACCCACACACTTCCCGTAACTAACTCCTCAGAACTTATTCTCATGTTCAGAATAAATTACACACACACTACGTGTACCTTACTCCTCAGACCTTATTATCATGTTCAGACTAACCTACACTTGCACTGTGTGTACCTTACTCTTTAGACTTTATTCTGATGTTCACACTAACTTTTCCACACACTGCCTGTACCTTACTTCCGAGACTTTATTCTGATGTTCAGATAAACGTACTCACGCACTGCCTGTAACTTACGCCTGAGATCCTAATATCATGTTCAGAATAACTTACACACACACTGCCTGTAGCTTACTCCTGAGACCTGCTCATCATGTTCAGACTAACTTACCCATCTACTGCCTGTAACTTACTCCTGAGACCTTATTCTCATGTTCAGACTTTACACTTGCACTGCGTGTACCTTACTCCTTAGACTTTATTCTAATGTTCAGACTAACTTTTCCACACATTAAGATTAAGATTAAGATTAAGATGGCAGCCGAGCTGTTCACACACTAAAAGTCAGCTCCTGCATTTTTTGCAAAATCCATTGTCAATTTGATGTGGATATATACATTTTTGTGATAAAGTGATGTATAATGGAATGAAGAACCTATATATGGATTTTTAAGCCATAAAATTGTGGAATTTAAGACTTAAATCTCATGTTAAATTTGTGAAATTCTGGATTTTCTACAATAGATAGTATTCACATACATAATAATATGCCTGGAGGAAATAATACTTCAACTAGACCTGTAAGTAAACCTGGTCAACCTAATCCAGTAAAAACAGTTCAGACATTATTAGCAGCCAAAAAGAAAGACACTAGTAACAAAGAGCCTAGAGCAAAAAGAACTCACTCTGAAGTCTCTAACGACTCTAACATCAGTCATGATCTATCAGGACTAATTAACTTTCAAAAAGATCTTGATGAAATTAAAATTAGCTTGAGGGATGTAACTACAAAAAGATGATCTGAATGAAATGACAAAAGACCTTGTCAAGACTTCTGACTTAAGAGTCCTCGTTAGAAAAAAAGATGAATGAAAAAATTATAAAAATTCAGAATGAGATGGAAGAAAAGGTTGAGGCGCTTAGCATTGAAAATGAAGACTTGAAAAAGAGACTAGAAGTAGGTACAGCCCAAATAACATCAATCAAAAAAGAATTTTCAGAAACAGTACAAGTTGCTAAGCAAGCAAATATGAGCAGCAACTACAACGAGCAGTACTCTAGGAAAAACAATATCAAAGTGTTCAACTTTCCTAGGAGAGAGAAGCAAAACCTACGTCAGGATTTTATTAATTTGGTCAAACGAGATCTGAATGTAACCTTAGAAGAAAGGGATGTAGTAGCAATGCATAGGCTACCAGCAGAACATGAGCTGAGCCCTTTAATTGTGTGCTTGTTCAGTAGCGATGTAAAAAGGAGTGTAATGCGGGTAAGGAAGGAACTGAAAGGAAGAATGAAATTTGTGGATGACGTCACACAAAGGAACATGGAGCTTACCAAAAGACTAGAACGAAGTCAGTGTTTCGACCAGGTGTGGTACTTTAATTGTGGCATTTATGGTAGAACAGAGAATGGATTACAGACGAAGTTTCAGATGTATGATGACATTAACTTTAAACTCAGACAACGGCCTTCACAACGTCCTGGTTGGTAACTTTAAATTTTTGATGTTGAAAAATATTTAGACAACTGAAAAGATCTGTCTTTATTGTATTAAATATTTAATATCATAAATATATTTATGCTTCAAGAATAAAAAAACAATAATGTTATACAATTGATTGAAATTTTACAGCAGGTTTTGCAAAAATTGTACCAGTTTACAACAGGTATATTATGACACTTGTCATCTTAGTTCTAAATACATGTTTTTATCTATCATTTTTTCAGTTATTTTCAAAAGAATATTTTGAAAAATTCATTTACATTTACAATAGTTCTATTCTTATTTGTTTGATGAATATGTATTTTCAGAGTTTTGTATATATCTACTTATTTAGAAGAATTATATTCCCCTTGCAATGGGTTCCGTAAAATTTCTAACAGTTAACTGTCAAGGCCTTGGTAATATTGAAAAAAGAAAAGATGTGTTTCATTTTCTAAAATCCAAAAATTACAACATTTATTGCTTACAGGACACACATTTTACTTCTGAAATAGAGTCTAGTATTAGATCTATGTGGGGATTTGATTGGTTCTTTTCATCTTTTTCTTCAAATTCCAGGGGGGTATCAATTCTGTTTAATAACAATTTTGAATATGAAGTCCTGAAAGAGAAAAGGGATCTGAATGGTAATTATTTAGCATTAGATGTTGTAATTGATAAACAGAAACTTACACTTCTGTCACTTTATGGACCCAATATGGACAATCCTGATTTTTATGATCAGATTATGAATATCATTGAAGATTTTGGAAATGAACGTTATTTACTTTGTGGTGATTTTAATTTGGTACTTTGCCCACATATTGATTGTTACAACTATTTACATGTTAATAACCCCAATGCTAGAGATAAACTTATTGAAATAGTAGATCAATGCTCCCTAATCGACCCCTTTAGAGAACTTTTTCCAGATTTACAACGATATACTTGGAGAAAAAAGACACCTTTTAAACAAGCTCGACTTGATTTTTTTCTTTTTCCTGATAGTATGTTGACAAATTTAGTAAACTGTAAAATTGAACCAAGTTATCGTTCAGATTACTCCATGGTAATTTTAGAATTAGAGTTTATACCTTTTGTGCATGGTAAAGGACTATGGAAGTTCAACAATTCATTACTTTATGATTTGGAATATAGTAATATTGTAAAAAAAAAGATTTTAAAGGTTAAAAAACAGTATGGTGCCTTGGATTAAAACTTTGAGAATATACACGAAATTTCTAACGATGATCTTCATTTCACTATTAATAGTCAATTGTTTCTATAAACACTGTTGATGGAAATTAGAGGCAAAACTATTTCTTATTCAAGCTACAGGAGAAAAGAAAGAGATAAAATAGAAAGAGATTTATTGAAAGATATTGACACTTTAGAATGTAATGTAAACCAAGCCTCCATACAACTTTTAGAGAATAAGAAGCAAGATTTAGAAAATATAAGAAAAGAAAAAAATAAAGGTAAAATAATACGTTCTAGAGTGCAGTGGATTGAAGAGGGGGAAAAACCTACAAAATATTTTTGTGGGCTAGAATCAAAAAATTTTACTAGTAAAATAATTCCCAAAATAGAAAGAGATGATGGCAAAACTATAACTAAACAATTTGATATCTTAAAAGAAACAAAGATATTTTATGAAGAACTATATAAATTTAGAGCAGGAAATAGGTGTAAAGTGAGTGATTTAGAAAGAGTATAACGTGCAGGGGGTTGCACGTCACTGGCATAATCCGGTTTGTACCAGAGTTACTCCTCTGGATTCAAGTGACGCTCTGTATATCGTGTTTTTAGTTTGTACAGTTAAACCTATGGACAATGTTGTGCGTTTTCGGCACCCGTGCGTCGGACCTGTGCATTTTACGCACGCACTTATTGTTAGCTTAACCTGTGCGCTTTACCCTCGCACCTATTGCCAGTTTAACCTGTGCGCTTTACGCACGTACCTATTTCTGGTTCAGCCTGTGCGTTTGTGACGCCCGCACCTATTACTAGATAAACCTGTGCGCTTTACGCACGCCACTATAGCTAATTCAACCTGTGCATTTTCACAGCACTTGTGCGTCAGTCCTGTGCGTTTTACCCACGCTACTATAGCTAATTCAACCTGTGCGTTTTTACAGCACTTATGCGTCAGACGCACGCCACTATAGCTAACTCAACCTGTGCGTTTTTACAGCACTTATGCGTCAGACGCACGCCACTATAGCTAATTCAACCTGTGCGTTTTTACAACACTTAACTATAGTCAATTTAACCTGTGCGTAAAGCTGCTAATCAAGTAACCAAGAGCGAATACTAGTATTGCATAGGGTTATTGACCAAACATGTAGCTCGACAGAGCAACCCAAAGTGCCAAGACACGCTGTGACAAGCATTTATATACCCTGTTTTGGACTATACCATTTTATACAGACGATTCCAAAAGTCTGCATCATCCAAACGATTTTATATAACCCAATGATAACCATAAAGCATGTAAATGATCCGACTATTTCCATGCATTATTTCATATTCCAACCCGTTTATGACTCTGTTACTTATCGTATTAATTATAAACTAAAACTAGAAACTATGCATAGGCTTAAAAATGTCTTATTGAACCAACAACTTGATAAATAAAAAATGGTCTACTGTTTCGAAAGTTGTAAATTAATTATTTGCATGCCAACTTTGTATATTAAACAATTAAAACAACATACACCAAAGGGGAATTTGTGGAAGTGGGGAAGGAAATTACACGGTCAAGTGCGCAAATTATCACCTATTTTTAGCCTTAATTTATTTTTAGAATTTGCATACACATTTTAAATAAGTGTTAACTAATTTCGTCACAAGAGATTTAAAAGACTTAAACTTTAATAAATTGTCTTTTGATGAACAATTAAGTTTAGAAGGGGAAATAAATGTAAATGAAGCAAGTAAGGTTTTACAAAAAATGAATAATAATAAATCACCCGGGTCAGACGGTTTTTCAACAGAATTTTTCTGGATAGATTTGAAGTCATTTGTTGTAAATTCTATAAATTTTGGGTCACTTTTAGGTGAGCTATCAGTGACTTAAAAACAGGGAATCATTACATGTTTACCAAAAGATAACAAACCAAGACACTTTCTCAAAAATTGGAGACCAATATCACTGCTAAATATTGTATACAAAATTGGTTCTGGTGTTATTGCTAGTAGATTGAAGAGAGTTCTGGAAAAGTTGATTGATTTAGATCAAACAGGTTTTATTAGTGGAAGATACATTGGAGATAACATTAGATTAATCTATGATATGCTACAATTTACAGAAGAAAACGACATACCTGGTTTGTTACTTTTAATAGACTTTGAAAAGGCATTTGATTCTATATCTTGGACTTTCTTTTATCTGTATTAAAATTTTTCAACATTGGGGATCTATTATAAACTGGGTTAAAGTATTTTATAATAATATATCATCAGCAGTCATTCAGGGTGGGAATCTTTCAGAATTTTTTCAAATAGGCCGTGGTTGTAGACAAGGTGATCCGTTATCACTCTATCTTTTTATTTTATGTGCAGAAATTTTAGCCATTAAGATACGGGGTAATACAAATATTGGTGGTATAAATGTGACAAGGATTGAACATAAGTTATCACAGTTTGCAGATGACACACTATTAATTTTAGATGGCAGTGAAAAGTCTCTAAATGAAGCTTTACTTGAATTAGATTGGTATGCAAAACTCTCTGGGCTAAACATTAATTTTACTAAGACACAAGTAGTATGGATTGGGAGTAAAAAATACAGTAATGACACTTTAGGTCAACACAGAAACTTATCCTGGGGTAAAATATCCTTCAAGCTATTGGGTATTAATTTTAAAATTGATTTGGATAAAATCGTAAATATTAATTATAATGAGAGAATTTTGCAAATAAAAAAATTAATTAAGATATGGTCAAAAAGGACTGCCTGCAACTTACTAATCAGACCTTATTCTTATGTTTATAAAATTAAGACAAACATGAACGCCCTGCCTAAACTTTACACCACAGATCTTATCCACATGTTCAGACTAACTTACACACGTACTGCATGTAAATGTACCTTACTCCAGTGAAAAATGTCGGCCATTTTGTTTTCTTTTTTAAATTTTTGACAAAATGGGGATTTTTGTAAGACCAGATTTGATATCTAAGGTAAATTAATTCTGAACAATAATGTTATATTTGGTTACCATAAACATTAATTTGTATGGAAAACAAATAAAACTAGTATTACTGTGAGCACAGCTCACTAAGATATACCCCCCACTCCCCACATCTGTCCAACCTATTTCCATAATCAAAACATTACTGATTGTTCCGACCAAAAATGAAAGGGGCTCTCCTCTCTTCACCGGTAATTTATAAGCTGCTGATAAAATTTCAAAACATTCTGAGAAACACTACTCAAGTTATCATACGACATAGGGTAAAAATCCTATTTTCCGCCATATCAAGTCCAATAACTCTGGAACGGCAAAAGTGAAAATCGTCAAAAATGAAAGGGATCCTCCTCTCTTCACCAGTAAGCTGCTGATAAAATTTCAAAATATTCTGAGAAACGCTACTCAAGTTATAATACGACATAGGGTAAAAATCCTATTTTTCGTCATATCAAGTCCAATAACTCTGGAACGGCAAAAGTGAAAATCGTCAAAAAAGAAAGGGATCCTCCTCTCTTCATCAGAAAACAGCTGATAAAATTTTCAAAGATTCTAAGAAACACAACTCAAGTTATCATACGACATAGGATTTGTCTACAGATGGACGGACATGGTGAAACCAGTATACCCCCCTACAACTTCGTTGTGGGGGTTATAAATATTACAGTATGACACATTTCTATAAAATTTTAGGGTTTTATGGTACAGCGTCACCACTAATTTTGAGTTATGGCACCAGTTTCATTAAAAAATTACTGACATTCGAACCAAAACGGATAGATGTTACTGGTTTAATATGCTTCCTAATTTAGTATAGAATAAAAGTTAAGACAATAATTAAACTTATGTACCAAGTGATATTTTAATATCATCAGTTATTTGATTGCAAATGGCATTCTATTATGGGAACCCTGAGCAATGCAAGTTCAATTAGTGGCATATTGCAAGTTTTAAAAAATCGACAATATTACTATTGTTCTATACATAATTGTCTTTTTAAAATAAATTAAATAAAAAACTGAAGTAAAAGCCATCTTTTTTAGAATAGATTGTCCATTTTAAAAATATTTCTATGACAATATTGTTATATTTGGTTATCTTTAAGTCATAAATTATGGGTTTTTGGCAATAATCTACTGAAAAAATCCTTTTAAATGAAAAGGGGTAGATGTTCCTGATATATCCACATTGCAATGATCCCTGTGAAAGCCCCTCCCATTATTTTATGCACTGCCCTTTATATAATATTCATAGGCAACAACTTATTGATTCCTTTAATAAACTTAACATAGAATTTACTATTCAAAACATTCTTTATGGAAGTGAAACCTCTGATTATAATCAGAATGTAAAACTTTTTCGTGCAGTACATTCCTTTATTAAGCGGAGCAAATGATTTGATAATAATATAGTAATATAAATTTAATTTTTTAAACATTTTAAACTATAACAGTATTCTCACATATGATGGACCATGATTGCAAATATCGGTACTATTCCTCTCACATGACTAAATTAAATTAACTTATTGATATTTTATTTATAATTTATTTTGTTTTATAAATATATACATGTATATATAATGTCATAAATCTCATATTTACACTATGATTACCTACTGCATGCTAATAAAAAAATTCTGAAATGAATTAAATTAAGTATTTAAATTAAATTGAGAGGTAATAAATCTAGCAACATCGTACACTGGAAACACTTTTAGATAGCAACTAATTGTATTTAATTTTTTTTAGAAGATCTCATATCAGCCAAATTGTCGATAAAGTCTAATCAATGTTAATTACTTATCAATAACTGAATATATGAGATTTCTGACTGCTATTGTATACTCGAGTTATTTCCCTTTGAGTATGAAATTCTATATTGTGTATTGTAAATATTAACTGCATGCATTGTTGATTGTTGCTGTTGCCTTGTGTATGGAGAGGATTTATATAGGCTATTGCCTGCTATCCAATCCATTTCATTTATTTATGAATAATATATGTTTAAAATGAAAATGATATACCAGGTTGCTAAATTTTGTTTTTTATAAGGGATAGTGACCTACTCCAACTTGTGTACTAAGAGAAATTTTTAATTTCTGCATAAAAAAATCATAAGATTCAAAAACGTTAATTTTCAATGGTGCCACCATAAGAAATGACTGAAAAGTACCCTGGGGCCAAATTCATACTTATATTTCTTGTATACCATACCAACTATACTCTTAATATTTGGTAATCCCTTAATTTGGGACTCATTTTTCAATAATACATGTATTTAAACATATTGTATTGTCCTAGGTAGAGAGAAAAATGGGAACAAATATGGTCGATCGTGCCATTTTGACCAGATACAAATGCAAATTGCGCAAAATCCAAAGATTGAAAAAGGAAGTGTATAATGATTTTTGTTTAAAATCCTTGAGCCTCTGTGGTAATTGCAGTATAGTCTTTAAATTAAAGTAGAATACAATAGCTTGGAATGTACAATTTTGAAAAAAAAAGTCCCACAAATGTAAAAATCTCATTTTGACACAAAAAGTCATTTCTGTTCACGGCGGCCATATTGGAAAAACAAATTATATAATTAGACAACTTTAACCTCTCATATCTTATGAACCGTACCATCGATTTTAACAGCTGAGGGCTCAAAATGTTTCTTTATGGAAGATCGATGAGATGAAAGTTCTTTAAAAAGCTTTACAGCAATTTCAAAAATCACCTGGCATTTCTACTTACTGCTCAGACAGTTTCATTATCATGATTATGTTCAGACTAACTTACCAGCATACTGTCCATAGCTTACTACACAGACCTTATCATCATGTCCAGATTAACTTACCAACACACTGCCTGCAACGTACTCCTCAGATATTATACTCATGTTCCGTTTAACTAACACACTGCCTGTAACTTACTACACAAACACCCCCGGTTTTTAGTGGGGTTCGTGTTACGAGATGCTTAGTTGTTTATCCTTTTGTACTTTTTATTTTGGCCATTGTGTTGTCTGTTCTTCTTCGATATAAGGATTCTGTTTACCCCTTTGGTATCTTCATATTCATACTAACTTATCAATAAACTTACCTGTAACTTAATACACAGACCTTATTCTCATGTTCAGACTAACTTACCAGCACACTGTCTATAATTTACTCTTCAGACCTTATTCTGATGTTCAGACTAACATACCAGCACACTGTCTATAACTTACTCTTCAGACCTTATTCTGATGTTCAGACTAACTTCCCAACACACTGTCTATAACTTACTCTTCAGACCTTATTCTGATGTTCAGACTACCTTACCAGCACACTGTTTATAACTTACTCTTCAGACCTTATTCTGATGTTCAGACTAACTTACCAGCACACTGTCTATAATTTACTCTTCAGACCATATTCTGATATTCAGACTATCTTACCATCACACTGTCTATAACATACTCTTCAGACCTTATTCTGATGTTCAGACTAACATACCAGCACACTGTCTATAACTTACTCTTCAGACCTTATTCTGATGTTCAGACTAACTTACCAGCACACTGTCTATAACTTACTCTTCAGACCTTATTCTGATGTTCAGACTAACGTACCAGCACATTGTCTATAGAGTACTCTTCAGACCTTATTCTGATGTTCAGACTAACTTACCAGCACACTGTCTATAACTTACTCTTCAGACCTTATTCTCATGTTCAGACTAGCTTACCAGCACACTGTCTATAACTTACTCTTCAGACCTTATTCTGATGTTCAGACTAACGTACCAGCACATTGTCTATAGAGTACTCTTCAGACCTTATTCTGATGTTCAGACTAACTTACCAGCACACTGTCTATAACTTACTCTTCAGACCTTATTCTGATGTTCAGACTAACTTACCAGGATACAGTCTATAACTTACTCTTCAGACCTTATTCTGATGTTCAGACTAACTTACTAGCACACTGTCTATAACTTACTCTTCAGACCTTATTCTGATGTTCAGACTAACTTACCAGGATACAGTCAATAACTTACTCTTCAGACCTTATTCTGATGTTCAGACTAACTTACTAGCACACTGTCTATAATTTACTCTTCAGACCTTATTCTGATGTTCAGACTAACGTACCAGCACACTGTCTATAACATACTCTTCAGACCTTATTCTGATGTTCAGACTAACTTACCAACACACTGTCTATAACTTACTCTTCAGACCTTATTCTGATGTTCAGACTAACTTACCAGCACACTGTCTATAATTTACTCTTCAGACCTTATTCTGATATTCAGACTATCTTACCAACACACTGTCTATACCTTACTCTTCAGACCTTATTCTGATGTTCAGACTAACGTACCAGCACACTGTCTATAACTTAATCTTCAGACCTTATTCTGATGTTCAGACTAACATACCAGCATACTGTCTATAACTTACTCTTCAGACCTTATTCTGATGTTCAGACTAACTTAACAGTCTATAACTTACTCTTCAGACCTTATTCTGATGTTCAGACTAACTTACTAGCACACTGTCTATAACTTACTCTTCAGACCTTATTCTGATGTTCAGACTAACGTACCAGCACACTGTCTATAACAAACTCTTCAGACCTTATTCTGATGTTCAGACTAACTTACCAACACACTGTCTATAACTTACTCTTCAGACCTTATTCTGATGTTCAGACTAACTTACCAGCACACTGTCTATAACTTACTCTTCAGACCTTATTCTGATATTCAGACTAACTTACCAGCACACTGTCTATAACTTACTCTTCAGACCTTATTCTGATGTTCAGCCTAACTTACCAGCACACTGTCTATAACTTACTCTTCAGACTAACTTACCAGCACACTGTCTATAACTTACTCTTCAGACCTTATTCTGATGTTCAGACTAACTTACCAGCACACTGTCTAACTTACTCTTCAGACATTATTCTGATGTTCAGACTAGCTTACCAGCACACTGTCTATAACATACTCTTCAGACCTTATTCTCATGTTCAGACTAGCTTACCAGCACACTGTCTATAACTTACTCTTCAGACCTTATTCTGATGTTCAGACTAACGTACCAGCACATTGTCTATAGAGTACTCTTCAGACCTTATTCTGATGTTCAGACTAACTTACCAGCACACTGTCTATAACTTACTCTTCAGACCTTATTCTGATGTTCAGACTAACTTACCAGGATACAGTCTATAACTTACTCTTCAGACCTTATTCTGATGTTCAGACTAACTTACTAGCACACTGTCTATAACTTACTCTTCAGACCTTATTCTGATGTTCAGACTAACTTACCAGGATACAGTCAATAACTTACTCTTCAGACCTTATTCTGATGTTCAGACTAACTTACTAGCACACTGTCTATAATTTACTCTTCAGACCTTATTCTGATGTTCAGACTAACGTACCAGCACACTGTCTATAACATACTCTTCAGACCTTATTCTGATGTTCAGACTAACTTACCAACACACTGTCTATAACTTACTCTTCAGACCTTATTCTGATGTTCAGACTAACTTACCAGCACACTGTCTATAATTTACTCTTCAGACCTTATTCTGATATTCAGACTATCTTACCAACACACTGTCTATAGCTTACTCTTCAGACCTTATTCTGATGTTCAGACTAACGTACCAGCACACTGTCTATAGCTTACTCTTCAGACCTTATTCTGATGTTCAGACTAACGTACCAGCACACTGTCTATAACAAACTCTTCAGACCTTATTCTGATGTTCAGACTAACTTACCAACACACTGTCTATAACTTACTCTTCAGACCTTATTCTGATGTTCAGACTAACTTACCAGCACACTGTCTATAACTTACTCTTCAGACTAACTTACCAGCACACTGTCTATAACTTACTCTTCAGACCTTATTCTGATGTTCAGACTAACTTACCAGCACACTGTCTAACTTACTCTTCAGACATTATTGTGATGTTCAGACTAGCTTACCAGCACACTGTCTATAACATACTCTTCAGACCTTATTCTCATGTTCAGACTAGCTTACCAGCACACTGTCTATAACTTACTCTTCAGACCTTATTCTGATGTTCAGACTAACGTACCAGCACATTGTCTATAGAGTACTCTTCAGACCTTATTCTGATGTTCAGACTAACTTACCAGAACACTGTCTATAACTTACTCTTCAGACCTTATTCTGATGTTCAGACTAACTTACCAGGATACAGTCTATAACTTACTCTTCAGACCTTATTCTGATGTTCAGACTAACTTACTAGCACACTGTCTATAACTTACTCTTCAGACCTTATTCTGATGTTCAGACTAACTTACCAGGATACAGTCAATAACTTACTCTTCAGACCTTATTCTGATGTTCAGACTAACTTACTAGCACACTGTCTATAATTTACTCTTCAGACCTTATTCTGATGTTCAGACTAACGTACCAGCACACTGTCTATAACATACTCTTCAGACCTTATTCTGATGTTCAGACTAACTTACCAACACACTGTCTATAACTTACTCTTCAGACCTTATTCTGATGTTCAGACTAACGTACCAGCACACTGTCTATAATTTACTCTTCAGACCTTATTCTGATATTCAGACTATCTTACCAGCACACTGTCTATAACTTACTCTTCAGACCTTATTCTGATGTTCAGACTAACGTACCAGCACACTGTCTATAACTTAATCTTCAGACCTTATTCTGATGTTCAGACTAACATACCAGCATACTGTCTATAACTTACTCTTCAGACCTTATTCTGATGTTCAGACTAACTTACCAGTCTATAACTTACTCTTCAGACCTTATTCTGATGTTCAGACTAACTTACTAGCACACTGTCTATAACTTACTCTTCAGACCTTATTCTGATGTTCAGACTAACGTACCAGGACACTGTCTATAACAAACTCTTCAGACCTTATTCTGATGTTCAGACTAACTTACCAACACACTGTCTATAACTTACTCTTCAGACCTTTTTCTGATGTTCAGACTAACGTACCAGCACACTGTCTATAACATACTCTTCAGACCTTATTCTCATGTTCAGACTAGCTTACCAACACACTGTCTATAACTTACTCTTCAGACCTTATTCTGATGTTCAGACTAACGTACCAGCACATTGTCTATAGAGTACTCTTCAGACCTTATTCTGATGTTCAGACTAACTTACCAGCACACTGTCTATAACTTACTCTTCAGACCTTATGCTGATGTTCAGATTAACTTACCAGCACAATGTCTATAACATACTCTTCAGACTTTATTCTGATGTTCATACTAATTTACCAGCACACTGTCTATAACAAACTCTTCAGACCTTATTCTGATGTTCAGACTAACTTACCAACACACTGTCTATAACTTACTCTTCAGACCTTATTCTGATGTTCAGACTAACTTACCAGCACACTGTCTATAACTTACTCTTCAGACTAACTTACCAGCACACTGTCTATAACTTACTCTTCAGACCTTATTCTGATGTTCAGACTAACTTACCAGCACACTGTCTAACTTACTCTTCAGACATTATTGTGATGTTCAGACTAGCTTACCAGCACACTGTCTATAACATACTCTTCAGACCTTATTCTCATGTTCAGACTAGCTTACCAGCACACTGTCTATAACTTACTCTTCAGACCTTATTCTGATGTTCAGACTAACGTACCAGCACATTGTCTATAGAGTACTCTTCAGACCTTATTCTGATGTTCAGACTAACTTACCAGCACACTGTCTATAACTTACTCTTCAGAACTTATTCTGATGTTCAGACTAACTTACCAGGATACAGTCTATAACTTACTCTTCAGACCTTATTCTGATGTTCAGACTAACTTACTAGCACACTGTCTATAACTTACTCTTCAGACCTTATTCTGATGTTCAGACTAACTTACCAGGATACAGTCAATAACTTACTCTTCAGACCTTATTCTGATGTTCAGACTAACTTACTAGCACACTGTCTATAATTTACTCTTCAGACCTTATTCTGATGTTCAGACTAACGTACCAGCACACTGTCTATAACATACTCTTCAGACCTTATTCTGATGTTCAGACTAACTTACCAACACACTGTCTATAACTTACTCTTCAGACCTTATTCTGATGTTCAGACTAACGTACCAGCACACTGTCTATAATTTACTCTTCAGACCTTATTCTGATATTCAGACTATCTTACCAGCACACTGTCTATAACTTACTCTTCAGACCTTATTCTGATGTTCAGACTAACGTACCAGCACACTGTCTATAACTTAATCTTCAGACCTTATTCTGATGTTCAGACTAACATACCAGCATACTGTCTATAACTTACTCTTCAGACCTTATTCTGATGTTCAGACTAACTTACCAGTCTATAACTTACTCTTCAGACCTTATTCTGATGTTCAGACTAACTTACTAGCACACTGTCTATAACTTACTCTTCAGACCTTATTCTGATGTTCAGACTAACGTACCAGGACACTGTCTATAACAAACTCTTCAGACCTTATTCTGATGTTCAGACTAACTTACCAACACACTGTCTATAACTTACTCTTCAGACCTTATGCTGATGTTCAGATTAACTTACCAGCACAATGTCTATAACATACTCTTCAGACTTTATTCTCATGTTCAGACTAACTGACACTCACACCGTGTGTAACTTACTCCTTAGACTTTATTCTCATGTTCCGACTAACTTACCAACACACACTGCCTATAACTTACTCCTGTGATCTTATCATCATGTTCAAACTAATTTACTCACACGCTGTCTGTAACTTACCAACACACAGTGCCTGTAACTTACCAACACACACTGTCTGTAACTTACCAACACACTGCCTGTAACATACCAACATGCACTGCCTGTAACTTACCAACACACTGCCTATAACTTACCAACACACACTGCCTGTAACTTACCAACACATACTTCCTGTAACTTACCAACATATACTGCCTGTAACTTACCAACACACACTGCCTGTAACTTACCAACACACACTGCCTGTAACTTACCAACACACACTGCCTATAACTTACCAACACACACTGCCTGTAACTTACCAACACATACTGCCTGTAACTTACCAACACACACTGCCTGTAACTTACCAACACACACTGCCTGTAACTTACCAACACACACTGCCTATAACTTACTCCTGTGATCGTATCATCATGTTCAAACTAATTTACTCACACACTGTCTGTAACTTACCAACACACACTGCCTGTAACTTACCAACACACACTGCCTGTAACTTACCAACACACACTGCCTGTAACTTACCAACACATACTGCCTGTAACTTACCAACACACACTGCCTGTAACTTACCAACACACACTGCCTGTAACTTACCAACACACACTGCCTGTAACTTACCAACACACACTGCCTGTAACTTACCAACACATACTGCCTGTAACTTACCAACACACACTGCCTGTAACTTACCAACACACACTGCCTGTAACTTACCAACACATACTGCCTGTAACTTACCAACACACACTGCCTGTAACTTACCAACACACACTGCCTGTAACTTACCAACACACACTGCCTGTAACTTACCAACACACACTGCCTATAACTTACCAACACACACTGCCTGTAACTTACCAACACACACTGCCTATAACTTACCTACACACACTGCCTATAACTTACCAACACACACTGCCTGTAACTTACCAACACACACTGCCTATAACTTACTCCTGTGATCTTATCATCATGTTCAAACTAATTTACTCACACATTGCCGGTAACTTACCAACATACAGTGCCCATCATTGACTTACACACATTACTTTATCTTATTGATATCAAGGAAATGAGAACTCACCTCTTCTATTTTATCTTTGTGTGTCAAAATAACCATAATTTTAGGATATCCTTCTCCACTACCTTTGCAGTAGGTGACTATTGTATTGATCCAAAATTTGACATAATCTGCAAAGCAAAAATGGGATAATAAATAGAGACACTCAAGAGTCTGTATCTCTCCTTGGAGTTATAATGTCTGTTATATGTATTGAGGATTCATTATTACCAGTAGTATATCAAACTTCGTGGTTCATGTGTATTGCATCAAATATATCAGTCGTCAGCATTTTTAATGTAACTCCTTCTGAATTTGATAATTATGGATATTTACTTTTCATGAAGGCCATAATTGTATATTGAGTGTCCATAATAAGGGGGGTTACGGTTGTGGTGCTTAACACCACTTTCAGCAATATTTGAATTACATCTTGGCGGTCAGTTTTATTGGTGGAGGAAACATTAGTACTCTGAGAAAACCATCAACCTGCCGCAAGTCACTGACAAACTTTATCAGATAATGTTATATCGATTACACCTGAGCATGAGCTGGATCAGAACTCACAACTTTAGTGGTGATATGCACTGATAGCATAGGTTGTAAATGCCACTACAATATGATCACGACCATGACAGCCCCCTGTTCATAATATGTAGTAATTGCCTATCAATCCTCACAACATATTAGTGTTTGACCTAGAAATGTAAGCCATGACCTGGATTTCCTATGTAGTAATTGCCTATCAATCCTCACAACATATTAGTGTTTGACCTAGAAATGTAAGCCATGACCTGGATTTCCTATGTAGTAATTGCCTATCAATCCTCACAACATATTAGTGTTTGACCTAGAAATGTAAGCCATGACCTGGATTTCCTATGTAGTAATTGCCTATCAATCCTCACAACATATTAGTGTTTGACCTAGAAATGTAAGCCATGACCTGGATTTCCTATGTAGTAATTGCCTATCAATCCTCACAACATATTAGTGTTTGACCTAGAAATGTAAGCCATGACCTGGATTTCCTATGTAATAATTGCCTATCAATCCTCACAACATATTAGTGTTTGACCTAGAAATGTAAGCCATGACCTGTATTTCCTATGTAGTAATTGCCTATCAATCCTCACAACATATTAGTGTTTGACCTAGAAATGTAAGCCATGACCTGGATTTCCTATGTAGTAATTGCCTATCAATCCTCACAACATATTAGTGTTTGACCTAGAAATGTAAGCCATGACCTGGATTTCCTATGTAGTAATTGCCTATCAATCCTCACAACATATTAGTGTCTGACCTAGAAATGTAAGCCATGACCTGGATTTCCTATGTAATAATTTCCTATCAATCCTCACAACATATTAGTGTCTGACCTAGAAATGTAAGCCATGACCTGGATTTCCTATGTAATAATTGCCTATCAATCCTCACAACATATTAGTGTCTGACCTAGAAATGTAAGCCATGACCTGGATTTCCTATGTAATAATTGCCTATCAATCCTCACAACATATTAGTGTTTGACCTAGAAATGTAAGCCATGACCTGGATTTCCTATGTAGTAATTGCCTATCAATCCTCACAACATATTAGTGGTTGACCTAGAAATGTAAGCCATGACCTGGATTTCCTTTGTAGTAATTGCCTATCAATCCTCACAACATATTAGTGTTTGACCTAGAAATGTAAGCCATGACCTGGATTTCCTATGTAGTAATTGCCTATCTATCCTCACAACATATTAGTGGTTGACCTAGAAATGTAAGCCATGACCTGGATTTCCTATGTAGTAATTGCCTATCAATCCTCACAACATATTAGTGTTTGACCTAGAAATGTAAACCATGACCTGGATTTCCTATGTAGTAATTGCCTATCAATCCTCACAACATATTAGTGTTTGACCTAGAAATGTAAGCCATGACCTGGATTTCCTATGTAGTAATTGCCTATCAATCCTTACAACATATTAGTGTTTGACCTAGAAATGTAAGCCATGACCTGGATTTCCTTTGTAATAATTGCCTATCAATCCTCACAACATATTAGTGTTTGACCTAGAAATGTAAGCCATGACCTGGATTTCCTATGTAATAATTGCCTATCAATCCTCACAACATATTAGTGTTTGACCTAGAAATGTAAGCCATGACCTGGATTTCCTATGTAGTAATTGCCTATCAATCCTCACAACATATTAGTGTTTGACCTAGAAATGTAAGCCATGACCTGGATTTCCTATGTAATAATTGCCTATCAATCCTCACAACATATTAGTGTTTGACCTAGAAATGTAAGCCATGACCTGGATTTCCTATGTAATAATTGCCTATCAATCCTCACAACATATTAGTGTTTGACCTAGAAATGTAAGCCATGACCTGGATTTCCTATGTAATAATTGCCTATCAATCCTCACAACATATTAGTGTTTGACCTAGAAATGTAAGCCATGACCTGGATTTCCTATGTAATAATTGCCTATCAATCCTCACAACATATTAGTGTTTGACCTAGAAATGTAAGTCTTGACCTGGATTTCCTATGTAATAATTGCCTATCAATCATCACAACATATTAGTGTTTGACCTAGAAATGTAAGCCATGACCTGAATTTCCTATGTAGTAATTGCCTATCAATCCTCACAACATATTAGTGGTTGACCTAGAAATGTAAGCCATGACCTGGATTTCCTATGTAGTAATTGCCTATCAATCCTCACAACATATTAGTGTTTGACCTAGAAATGTAAGCCATGACCTGGATTTCCTATGTAGTAATTGCCTATCAATCCTCACAACATATTAGTGGTTGACCTAGAAATGTAAGCCATGACCTGGATTTCCTATGTAGTAATTGCCTATCAATCCTCACAACATATTAGTGTTTGACCTAGAAATGTAAACCATGACCTGGATTTCCTATGTAGTAATTGCCTATCAATCCTCACAACATATTAGTGTTTGACCTAGAAATGTAAGCCATGACCTGGATTTCCTATGTAGTAATTGCCTATCAATCCTTACAACATATTAGTGTTTGACCTAGAAATGTAAGCCATGACCTGGATTTCCTATGTAGTAATTGCCTATCAATCCTCACAACATATTAGTGTTTGACCTAGAAATGTAAGCCATGACCTGGATTTCCTATGTAATAATTGCCTATCAATCCTCACAACATATTAGTGTTTGACCTAGAAATGTAAGCCATGACCTGGATTTCCTATGTAGTAATTGCCTATCAATCCTCACAACATATTAGTGTTTGACCTAGAAATGTAAGCCATGACCTGGATTTCCTATGTAATAATTGCCTATCAATCCTCACAACATATTAGTGTTTGACCTAGAAATGTAAGCCATGACCTGGATTTCCTATGTAGTAATTGCCTATCAATCCTCACAACATATTAGTGTTTGACCTAGAAATGTAAGCCATGACCTGGATTTCCTATGTAGTAATTGCCTATCAATCCTCACAACATATTAGTGTTTGACCTAGAAATGTAAGCCATGACCTGGATTTCCTATGTAGTAATTGCCTATCAATCCTCACAACATATTAGTGTCTGACCTAGAAATGTAAGCCATGACCTGGATTTCCTATGTAATAATTGCCTATCAATCCTCACAACATATTAGTGTCTGACCTAGAAATGTAAGCCATGACCTGGATTTCCTATGTAATAATTGCCTATCAATCCTCACAACATATTAGTGTCTGACCTAGAAATGTAAGCCATGACCTGGATTTCCTATGTAATAATTGCCTATCAATCCTCACAACATATTAGTGTTTGACCTAGAAATGTAAGCCATGACCTGGATTTCCTATGTAGTAATTGCCTATCAATCCTCACAACATATTAGTGGTTGACCTAGAAATGTAAGCCATGACCTGGATTTCCTTTGTAGTAATTGCCTATCAATCCTCACAACATATTAGTGTTTGACCTAGAAATGTAAGCCATGACCTGGATTTCCTATGGAGTAATTGCCTATCAATCCTCACAACATATTAGTGGTTGACCTAGAAATGTAAGCCATGACCTGGATTTCCTATGTAGTAATTGCCTATCAATCCTCACAACATATTAGTGTTTGACCTAGAAATGTAAACCATGACCTGGATTTCCTATGTAGTAATTGCCTTTCAATCCTCACAACATATTAGTGTTTGACCTAGAAATGTAAGCCATGACCTGGATTTCCTATGTAGTAATTGCCTATCAATCCTTACAACATATTAGTGTTTGACCTAGAAATGTAAGCCATGACCTGGATTTCCTATGTAATAATTGCCTATCAATCCTCACAACATATTAGTGTTTGACCTAGAAATGTAAGCCATGACCTGGATTTCCTATGTAATAATTGCCTATCAATCCTCACAACATATTAGTGTTTGACCTAGAAATGTAAGCCATGACCTGGATTTCCTATGTAGTAATTGCCTATCAATCCTCACAACATATTAGTGTTTGACCTAGAAATGTAAGCCATGACCTGGATTTCCTATGTAATAATTGCCTATCAATCCTCACAACATATTAGTGTTTGACCTAGAAATGTAAGCCATGACCTGGATTTCCTATGTAATAATTGCCTATCAATCCTCACAACATATTAGTGTTTGACCTAGAAATGTAAGCCATGACCTGGATTTCCTATGTAATAATTGCCTATCAATCCTCACAACATATTAGTGTTTGACCTAGAAATGTAAGCCATGACCTGGATTTCCTATGTAATAATTGCCTATCAATCCTCACAACATATTAGTGTTTGACCTAGAAATGTAAGTCTTGACCTGGATTTCCTATGTAATAATTGCCTATCAATCATCACAACATATTAGTGTTTGACCTAGAAATGTAAGCCATGACCTGGATTTCCTATGTAGTAATTGCCTATCAATCCTCACAACATATTAGTGGTTGACCTAGAAATGTAAGCCATGACCTGGATTTCCTATGTAGTAATTGCCTATCAATCCTCACAACATATTAGTGTTTGACCTAGAAATGTAAGCCATGACCTGGATTTCCTATGTAGTAATTGCCTATCAATCCTCACAACATATTAGTGGTTGACCTAGAAATGTAAGCCATGACCTGGATTTCCTATGTAATAATTGCCTATCAATCCTCACAACATATTAGTGTTTGACCTAGAAATGTAAACCATGACCTGGATTTCCTATGTAGTAATTGCCTATCAATCCTCACAACATATTAGTGTTTGACCTAGAAATGTAAGCCATGACCTGGATTTCCTATGTAGCAATTGCCTATCAATCCTTACAACATATTAGTGTTTGACCTAGAAATGTAAGCCATGACCTGGATTTCCTATGTAATAATTGCCTATCAATCCTCACAACATATTAGTGTTTGACCTAGAAATGTAAACCATGACCTGGATTTCCTATGTAAAAATTGCCTATCAATCCTCACAACATATTAGTGTTTGACCTAGAAATGTAAGCCATGACCTGGATTTCCTATGTAGTAATTGCCTATCAATCCTCACAACATATTAGTGTTTGACCTAGAAATGTAAGCCATGACCTGGATTTCCTATGTAATAATTGCCTATCAATCCTCACAACATATTAGTGTTTGACCTAGAAATGTAAACCATGACCTGGATTTCCTATGTAAAAATTGCCTATCAATCCTCACAACATATTAGTGTTTGACCTAGAAATGTAAGCCATGACCTGGATTTCCTATGTAGTAATTGCCTATCAATCCTCACAACATATTAGTGTTTGACCTAGAAATGTAAGCCATGACCTGGATTTCCTATGTAATAATTGCCTATCAATCCTCACAACATATTAGTGTTTGACCTAGAAATGTAAGCCATGACCTGGATTTCCTTTGTAATAATTGCCTATCAATCCTCACAACATATTAGTGTTTGACCTAGAAATGTAAGCCATGACCTGGATTTCCTATGTAATAATTGCCTATCAATCCTCACAACATATTAGTGTTTGACCTAGAAATGTAAGTCTTGACCTGGATTTCCTATGTAATAATTGCCTATCAATCCTCACAACATATTAGTGTTTGACCTAGAAATGTAAGCCATGACCTGGATTTCCTATGTAATAATTGCCTATCAATCCTCACAACATATTAGTGTTTAACCTAGAAATGTAAGCCATGACCTGGATTTCCAATGTCATATGTCGTAATCTTAACTTTGTTCAATGATTTGAGATGAGAGGTGATTGTTCATTTTGTTGATATAGATAGAATTGCTGACCATCACTGTTTAAACTTTCTTTTCTATGTTTTTTGTTGTCATGATCAGTAATATCCTATACCAAGGAGATAGTAAATTTGTATTTAAAGTAAAACATAATTTGATCATGTAATTGTGTGATTTTGGGTGCTCTTTGTAGAATAATTTGTCAGTTCTTTTCGATGTTTCGACGGAATAACAACGATATACATGTATGTACATTGTAAAATAAATGACTTACCCGCGCTATAAAACAGTCCTGAAAACCTTGACACATTGACTCACTTTTATAGCTATTTGTAAAGCTTGTTCAAATAAAAGTTATACTGTGTATATATATATATATATATATATATACGTCTGAAAATTAAACCAAACAGTGTTAGAATTAGATTTTAGAGCTGTCAAATTTTTGTTCTTCCCTCGACGGGATTTGAACCCACACCTTTTTATATATATATACTGGTAACATTTGGTGTCCTGTTAGAATAATCAAACATCATATGTATAAAAAAACAAACTTCTACCTCTTTGTGTTTTAGCTCCACCTTTTCCTGGAAGGTACTGTTCAAAGGGACAACGTTCATCTAGGGTCCTACTACCATCTAAAACAAGCATGTATATTGCTCTGTACGTAAGAAACGTCTGATGGGTACTGTAGAACACATCTTGTCCACCAAAATCCCATATTATTACTGGAACTATTTTTCTCTGATGTAATTTTTTCTTGCTGACTTTCCATGACTTTTTTAAGAATTTTTCCTGAGTTACTGATATTTTTATCTCATTTACCTCCTTTTATACTCCAAAGAAAGACTTCAACCTATCAATTATGCTTGGTTTTCTAACAACACTGGCAGCACTAGGTACAAACACCTCTTTGTTTTCTGGTTCATTCAGTGATGATTGTTGCAGATTACTAAAGGCCCCGGCAGCAGTAGGGACAGACACCTCTTTGTTTTCTGTTTCTGTCAGAGTTGATTGTTGCAGCTTACTGAAGGCCCCGGCAGCAGTAGGGACAGACACCTCTTTGTTTTCTGGTTCATTCAGTGATGATTGTTGCAGTTTACTAAAGGAACCGGCAGCAGTAGGGACAGACACCTCTTTGTATTCTGGTTCATTCAGTGATGATTGTTGCAGTTTACAAAAGGCCCCGGCAGCAGTAGGGACAGACAACTCTTTGTCGTCTGGTACATGCAGAGAAGATTGTGTGAGCTTACTTAAGGCCCCGATAACAGGAGTGTCAGGCAACTCTGGATTCGTTGGATCTATAGCGTGCCTGAGAGATCTACTAACCATAATATCCTCCAATATAAAATCTACATGGAAAAGAAAAATATACACTGGTTGGTTATATGCACAGTGCTGACGTGAATAGGGTAGACCTATCACATATAATGTTGAAAGAAACACACAAATTAAAATAAATCCATTGTTACTACAAATAAGAAAAACAATGAACCATGTTCTGTATGTTTTATTCTCTGCTGTTAATATCTATGCAAACTTTATTTCAAACTAGTATTACTGTCAGCACAGCTCACTAAGATATAACCCCCGCTCCCCACATCTGTCCAACCTATTTCCATAACCAAAACATTACTGATTGTTCCGACCAAAAATGAAAGGGACCCTCCTCTCTTCACCGGTAAGCTGCTGATAAAATTTCAAAACATTCTGAGAAACACTACTCAAGTTATCAAACGACATGGGTAAAAATCCTATTTTCAATCATATCAAGTCCAATAATTCTGGAACGGCAAAAGTGAAAATCGTCAAAAATGAAAGGGATCCTCCTCTCTTCATCAGTAAGCTGCTGATAAAATTTCAAAGCATTCTGAGAAACACTACTCAAGTTATCATACGACATAGGGTAAACATCCTATTTTCCGTCATGTCAAGTCCAATAACTCTGGAACGGCAAAAGCGAAAATCGTCAAAAATGAAAAGGATCCTCCTCTCTTCACCAGTAAACAGCTGATGAAATTTTAAAAGATTCTAGGAAACACAACTCAAGTTATCGTATGACATAGGATTTGTCTACAGACGGACGGACATGGTGAAACCAGTATACGCCCCTACAACTTCGTTGCAGAGGGTATAATAATTTGAAATCATATTCTTCCATATCTCAGGTATTATGTTCGTCTAGTTACAGAAATGTATGGTTGCTGTATAGCTCATCTGGTTTAATTAAAGGGCATTAGCTACGATTTTGACCAGACAAATTATATGTTTAGGAAATTGGTAAATAGCTTTAAAATGATGAAATAAAGGTAAATATTTCACATTAAGCAGCTTATCGTACCACTTTTCGCCTTTTGAGAACGAAAATTACCATTAATTTATTATTTCCTTGCAAGCAAATAATTCTCCGTATGCAAACTGACCTTACTAGTGACAGGTAACAACGAATAATTTGTATTTTGTCGCTTATTAACTGCAAACTTGCACGGTTCTTTGTCCGTAATTAACGCAGACTAAAAGCAGATTCACAGAAAATAAGAAGTAAGTGCATTGTTGTACTGATTTAATGACGATTCGGCAAACTCCTTAAACAATGCCGATAATTAATAAGATGGCATCCATTTCTTGATCCGATTTCAAAACAATTTTCATTTCACAATGATCCAAATGTGACCAGCTGTCATGCAAAACACAATATTTATTCCTGATTCTTATATTACCGCTATTGCAGCCTACCATTAAACCGTAGACCCCAATGACCTTGAAACTATAGAACCTAAATTTGGGATATATAATCCCCCCTGTAGAACCTGAGGTCTTTATCTGTACCTCATTTATCATGGATAATTCATGCGAAATACAATTGGGTCGTTAAACCCCTATTTCAATTTTTCTCCATTGAAGTATATTTTTATTTGATATTTTTTCACATATTTTACACTGTCTTCTATTTGGGTTATTAGTAAATAAATCGTTCCCAACTACCAATCAACAATTACTTACCTTGTTTTCCATTCATCCATTCATCCGTCTCTCGGTCAATAAATGCCAGAGCAGTATAAAGATCTATGCCTTCTGTAGATATTCTGACTTTCGTTGGCCCTTTTCTCACAAGAAATCTTGCTACAGTTGTCTTACCAGCCCCCTTTTCCCCCAGTAACATAGCACGTGCTTCAAACTGGTGGTAGCTTTCTTCTTTTATTAAATTGGTGAAAACAGCTGCAGATTGTGTGTCCAGTTGTTTCACCTCCATGGGTATTCCTACAACATCGTAAGTATATTTGTGAACATACAGTGTACTGACCTGTAACAAATCATAGACTTGGTCATACCACACAGTGTTCTGACCAGTAACAAATCATAAACTTGGTTGTAACATAAAGTGTACTGACCAGTAACAAATCATAAACTTGGTCATACCATACAGTGTTCTGACCCGAGTAACAAATCATAAACTTGGTCGTAACATACAGCGTTCTGACCAGCAACAAATCATAAACTTGGTCGTAACATACAGTGTACTGACCAGTAACAAATCATAAACTTGGTCATACCATACAGTGTTTTGACCAGTAACAAATCATAAACTTGGTCGCAAAATACAGTGTTCTGACCAGTAACAAATCGTAAACTTGGTCATAACATACAGCGTTCTGACCAGTAACAAATCATAAACTTGGTCGAATACAATATGAACACAGCAGTCAATATATATGTAACTATTACTTATCGTAACATATGGCGTTCTGAAAAGTAACAATTCATAAACTTGGTCGTATCATACAGCGTTCTGACCAGTAACAAATCATAAACTTGGTCGTAACATAGTGTTCTGACCAGCAACAAATCATCAACTTGGTCGTACCATACAGCGTTCTGACCAGTAACAAATCATAAACTTGGTCGTAACATACAGCGTTCTGACCAGTATCAAATCATAAACTTGGTCGTAACATACATTGTTATGACCAGAAACAAATTGTAAACTTGGTCGTAACATACAGCGTTCTGACCAGTAACAAACATTAAACTTGGTCGTACCATACAGTGTTTTGACCAGTAACAAATCATAAACTTGGTCGTAACATACAGTATTCTGACCAGTAGCAAATCATAAACTTGGTCGTAACATACAGCGTTCTGACCAGCAACAAATCATAAACTTGGTCGTAACATACAGTGTACTGACCAGTAACAAATCATAAACTTGGTCATACCATACAGTGTTTTGACCAGTAACAAATCATAAACTTGGTCGCAAAATACAGTGTTCTGACCAGTAACAAATCGTCAACTTGGTCATAACATACAGCGTTCTGACCAGTAACAAATCATAAACTTGGTCGAATACAATATGAACACAGCAGTCAATTTATATGTAACTATTACTTATCGTAGCATATGGCGTTCTGAAAAGTAACAATTCATAAACTTGGTCGTATCATACAGCGTTCTGACCAGTAACAAATCATAAACTTGGTCGTAACATAGTGTTCTGACCAGCAACACATCATCAACTTGGTCGTACCATACAGCGTTCTGACCAGTAACAAATCATAAACTTGGTCGTAACATACAGCGTTCTGACCAGTATCAAATCATAAACTTGGTCGTAACATACATTGTTATGACCAGAAACAAATTGTAAACTTGGTCGTAACATACAGCGTTCTGACCAGTAACAAACATTAAACTTGGTCGTACCATACAGTGTTTTGACCAGTAACAAATCATAAACTTGGTCGTAACATACAGTGTTCTGACCAGTAGCAAATCATAAACTTGGTCGTAACATACAGCATTCTGATCAGTAACAAATCATAAACTTGGTCGTAGCATACAGTGTTCTGACTAGTAACAAATCATAAACCTGGTCATACCATAGTGTTCTGACCAATAATAAATCAAAAACTTGGTAGAATACAATATGAACACAGCAGTCAATTTATATGTAACTATTACTTATCGTAACATATGGCATTCTGACCAGTAACAAATCATAAACTTGGTCGTAACATACCGTGTTCTGACCAGTAACAAATCATTAACTTGGTCGTAACATAGTTTTCTGACCAGTAACAAATCATAAACTTGGTAGAATACAATATGAACACAGCAGTCAATATATATGTAACTATTACTTATCGTAACATATGGCGTTCTGAAAAGTAACAAATCATAAACTTGGTCGTAACATAGTGTTCTGACCAGTAACAAATCATCAAGTTGGTCGTAACATACAGCGTTCTGACCAGTAACAAATCATAAAGTTTGTCATAAGATACAGTGTTCTGACCAGTAACAAATCATAAACTTGGTCGTAACATACAGCGTTCTGACCAGTAACAAATCATAAACTTGGTCTTAACATACAGCGTTCTGACCAGTATCAAATCAAAACTTGGTTGTAACATACAGTGTTCTGACCAGAAACAAATCGTAAACTTGGTCGTAACATACAGCGTTCTGACCAGTAACAACTCATATACTTGGTCGTACCATACAGTGTTCTGACCAGTAACAAATCATCAGCTTGGTCGTAACATACAGTGTTTTGACCTGTAACAAATCATAAACTTGGTCGTAGCTTTCAGTGTTTTGACCAGTAACAAATCATAAACTTTGTCGTAAGATACAGTGTTCTGACCAGCAACAAATCGTAAACTTGGTCGTAACATACAGCGTTCTGACCAGTAACAAATCATAAACTTGGACGAATACAATATGAACACAGCAGTCAATTTATATGTAACTATTACTTATCGTAACTTATGGCGTTCTGAAAAGCAACAAATCATAAACTTGGTCGTAACATACAGTGTTCTGACCAGTAAGATTTTATAAACTTGGTCGTAACATACATCATTATGACCAGTAACAAATCATAAACTTGGTCGTAACATACAGTGTTCTGACCAGTAACAAATCATAAACTTGGTCGAATACAATATGAACACAGCAGTCAATTTATATGTAACTATTACTTATTGTAACATATGGCGTTCTGAAAAGTAACAAATCATAAACTTGGTCGTAGCATACAGCATTCTGACCAGTAACAAATCGTAAACTTGGTCGTAACATACAGCGTTCTGACCAGTAACAAATCATAAACTTGGTCGTAACATACAGCGTTCTGACCAATAAAAAATCATAAACTTGGTCGTAACATAGTGTTCTGACCAGTAACAAATCATAAACATGGTCGTAACATACAGCGTTCTGACCGGTAACAAATCATAAACTTGGTCGTAACATATAGTGTTCTGATCAGTAACAAATCATAAACTTGGTCGTAACATAGTGTTCTGACCAGTAACAAATCATAAACTTGGCCATAGCATACAGTGTTTTGACCAGTAACAAATCATGAACTTGGTCGTAACATACAGTGTTTTGACCGGTAACAAATCATAAACTTGGTCGTAGCATACAGTGTTTTGACCGGTAACAAATCATAAACTTGGTCATACTATACAGTGTTCTGACCAGTAACAAATCATAAACTTGTTGTAGCATACAGTGTTTTGACCGGTAACAAATCATAAACTTGGTCGTAACATACAGCATTCTGACCAGCAACAAATCATCAACTTGGTCGCAACATACAGCGTTCTGACCAGTAACAAATCATCAACTTGGTCGTAACATACAGCATTCTGACCAGTAACAAATCATCAACTTGGTCGTAGCATACAGTGTTCTGACCAGTAACAAATCATAAACTTGGTCATACCATACAGTGTTCTGACCAGTAACAAATCATAAACTTGGTCATAACATACAGCGTTCTGACCAGTAACAAATCATAAACTTGGTCGTAACATACAGTGTTCTGACCAGTAACAAATCATCAACTTGGTAGAATACAATATGAACACAGCAGTCAATTTATATGTAACTATTACTTATCGTAACATATGGCGTTCTGAAAAGTAACAAATCATAAACTTGGTCGTAACATACAGTGTTCTGACCAGTAAGAAATCATAAACTTGGTCGTAACATACAGTGTTCTGACCAGTAACAAATCATAAACTTGGTCATAGCATAGTGTTTTGACCGGTAACAAATCATAAACTTGCTCGTAGCATACAGTGTTCTGACCGGTAACAAATCATAAACTTGGTCATACCATACAGTGTTCTGACCAGTAACAAATCATCAATTTGGTCATACCATACAGTGTTCTGACCAGTAACAAATCATAAACTGGTCGTAACATACAGCGTTCTGACCAGTAACAAATCATAAACTTGGTCATAACATACAGTGTTCTGACCAGCAACAAATCATATACTTGGTCGTGACATACAGTGTTCTGACCAGTAACAAATCATAAACTTGTTGTAGCATACAGTATTTTGACCGGTAACAAATCATTAACTTGGTCATAACATACAGTGTTCTGACCAGTAACAAATCATAAACTTGGTCATAACATACAGTGTTCTGACCAGCAACAAATCATAAACTTGGTCGTGACATACAGTGTTCTGACCAGTAACAAATCATAAACTTGTTGTAGCATACAGTATTTTGACCGGTAACAAATCATAAACTTGGTCATAACATACAGTGTTCTGACCAGTAACAAATCATAAACTTGGTTATACCATACAGTGTTCTGACCAGTAACAAATGATAAACTTGGTCGTAACATAGTGTTCTGACCAGCAACAAATCATCAACTTGGTCGTAACATACAGCGTTCTGACCAGCAACAAATCATAAACTTGGTCGTAGCATAGTGTTTTGACCAGTAACAAATCATAAACTTGGTCATAGGTTAGTGTTCTGACCGCTAACAAATCATAAACTTGGTTTTAGCAGACAGTGTTCTGACCAGTAACAAATCATAAACTTGGTCGCAGCATACAGTGTTTTGACCGCTAACAATTCATAAACTTGGTCATACCATAAAGTGTTCTGACCAGAAACAAATCATAAACTTGGTTGTAACATACAGTGTTCTGACCAGTAACAAATCATCAACTTGGTCGTAGCATACAGTGTTCTGACCAGTAACAAATCATAAACTTGGTCGTAACATACAGCGTTCTGACCAGTAACAAATCATAAACTTGGTCGTAACATACAACGTTCTGACCAGTAACAAATCATAAACTTCGTCGTAGTATACAGTGTTTTGACCAGTAACAAATCATAAACATGGTCATAGCTTACAGTGTTCTGACCGGTAACAAATCATAAACTTGGTCGTAGCATACATTGTTCTGACCAGTAACAAATCATAAACTTGGTCGCAGCATACAGTGTTTTGAACGCTAACAAATCATAAACTTGGTCATACCATACAGTGTTCTGACCAGTAACAAATCATAAACTTGGTCGTAACATACAGTGTTCTGACCAGTAACAAATCATCAACTTGGTCGTAACATAAAGTGTTCTGACCAGTAACAAATCATCAACTTGGTCGTAACATACAGTGTTTTGACCAGTAACAAATCATAATCTTGGTCGTAGCATTCAGTGTTTTGACCAGTAACAAATCATAAACTTGGTCGTAACATACAGTGTTCTGACCACCAACAAATCGTAAACTTGGTCGTAACATACAGCGTTCTGACCAGTAACAAATCATAAACTTGGACGAATACAATATGAATACAGCAGTCAATTTATATGTAACTATTACTTATCGTAACTTATGGCGTTCTGAAAAGAAACAAATCATAAACTTGGTCGTAACATACAGTGTTCTGACCAGTAATAAATTATAAACTTTGTCGTAACATACATCATTCTGACCAGTAACAAATCATAAACTTGGTCGTAACATACAGTGTTCTGACCAGTAACAAATCATAAACTTGGTCGAATACAATATGAGCACAGCAGTCAATTTATATGTAACTATTACTTATCGTAACATATGGCGTTCTGAAAAGTAACAAATCATAAACTTGGTCGTAACATACAGCATTCTGACCAGTAACAAATCGTAAACTTGGTCGTAACATACAGCGTTCTGACCAGTAACAAATCATAAACTTGGTCATAACATATAGTGTTCTGATCAGTAACAAATCATAAACTTGGTCGTAACATAGTGTTCTGACTAGTAACAAATCATAAACTTGGTCATAGCATACAGTGTTTTGACCAGTAACAAATCATCAACTTGGTCGTAACATACAGTGTTTTGACCGGTAACAAATCATAAACTTGGTCATAGCATAGTGTTCTGACCAGTAACAAATCATAAACTTGGTCGTAGCATACAGTGTTTTGACCGGTAACAAATCATAAACTTGGTCATACTATACAGTGTTCTGACCAGTAACAAATCATAAGCTTGTTGTAGCATACAGTGTTTTGACCAGTAACAAATCATAAACTTGGTCGTAACATACAGCATTCTGACCAGCAACAAATCATCAACTTGGTCGTAACATACAGCGTTCTGACCAGTAACAAATCATAAACTTGGTCGTAACATACAGCGTTCTTACCAGTAACAAATCATAAACTTGGTCGCAGCATACAGTGTTTTGACCGCTAACCAATCATAAACTTGGTCATACCATACAGTGTTCTGACCAGTAACAAATCATAAACTTGGTGGTAACATACAGTGTTCTGACCAGTAACAAATCATCAACTTGGTCGTAGCATACAGTGTTCTGACCAGTAACAAATCATAAACATGGTCATACCATAGTGTTCTGACCAGTAACAAATCATAAACTTGGTCATAACATACAGCGTTCTGACCAGTAACAAATCATAAACTTGGTCGTAACATAGTGTTCTGACCAGAAACAAATCATCAACTTTGTAGAATACAATATGAACACAGCAGTCAATTTATATGTAACTATTACTTATCGTAACATATGGCGTTCTGAAAAGTAACAAATCATAAACTTGGTCGTAACATACAGTGTTCTGACCAGTAACAAATCATCAAGTTGGTCGTAACATACAGCGTTCTGACCAGTAACAAATCATAAAGTTTGTCATAAGATACAGTGCTCTGACCAGTAACAAATCATAAACTTGGTCGTAACATACAGCGTTCTGACCAGTAACAAATCATAAACTTGGTCTTAACATACAGCGTTCTGACCAGTATCAAATCAAAACTTGGTCGTAACATACAGTGTTCTGACCAGAAACAAATCGTAAACTTGGTCGTAACATACAGCGTTCTGACCAGTAACAAATCATATACTTGGTCGTACCATACAGTGTTCTGACCAGTAACAAATCATCAGCTTGGTCGTAACATACAGTGTTTTGACCTGTAACAAATCATAAACTTGGTCGTAGCTTTCAGTGTTTTGACCAGTAACAAATCATAAACTTTGTCGTAAGATACAGTGTTCTGACCAGCAACAAATCGTAAACTTAGTCGTAACATACAGCGTTCTGACCAGTAACAAATCATAAACTTGGACGAATACAATATGAACACAGCAGTCAATTTATATGTAACTATTACTTATCGTAACTTATGGCGTTCTGAAAAGCAACAAATCATAAACTTGGTCGTAACATACAGTGTTCTGACCAGTAAGATTTTATATACTTGGTCGTAACATACATCATTATGACCAGTAACAAATCATAAACTTGGTCGTAACATACAGTGTTCTGACCAGTAACAAATCATAAACTTGGTCGAATACAATATGAACACAGGAGTCAATTTATATGTAACTATTACTTATTGTAACATATGGCGTTCTGAAAAGTAACAAATCATAAACTTGGTCGTAGCATACAGCATTCTGACCAGTAACAAATCGTAAACTTGGTCGTAACATACAGCGTTCTGACCAGTAACAAATCATAAACTTGGTCGTAACATAGTGTTCTGACCAGTAACAAATCATAAACATGGTCGTAACATACAGCATTCTGACCGGTAACAAATCATAAACTTGGTCGTAACATATAGTGTTCTGATCAGTAACAAATCATAAACTTGGTCGTAACATAGTGTTCTGACCAGTAACAAATCATAAACTTGGCCATAGCATACAGTGTTTTGACCAGTAACAAATCATCAACTTGGTCGTAACATACAGTGTTTTGACCGGTAACAAATCATAAACTTGGTCGTAGCATACAGTGTTTTGACCGGTAACAAATCATAAACTTGGTCATACTATACAGTGTTCTGACCAGTAACAAATCATAAACTTGTTGTAGCATACAGTGTTTTGACCGGTAACAAATCATAAACTTGGTCGTAACATACAGCATTCTGACCAGCAACAAATCATCAACTTGGTCGCAACATACAGCGTTCTGACCAATAACAAATCATCAACTTGGTCGTAACATACAGCATTCTGACCAGTAACAAATCATCAACTTGGTCGTAACATACAGTGTTCTGACCAGTAACAAATCATAAACTTCGTCGTAGTATACAGTGTTTTGACCAGTAACAAATCATAAACATGGTCATAGCTTACAGTGTTCTGACCGGTAACAAATCATAAACTTGGTCGTAGCATACATTGTTCTGACCAGTAACAAATCATAAACTTGGTCGCAGCATACAGTGTTTTGAACGCTAACAAATCATAAACTTGGTCATACCATACAGTGTTCTGACCAGTAACAAATCATAAACTTGGTCGTAACATACAGTGTTCTGACCAGTAACAAATCATCAACTTGGTCGTAACATACAGTGTTCTGACCAGTAACAAATCATCAACTTGGTCGTAACATACAGTGTTTTGACCAGTAACAAATCATAATCTTGGTCGTAGCATTCAGTGTTTTGACCAGTAACAAATCATAAACTTGGTCGTAACATACAGTGTTCTGACCACCAACAAATCGTAAACTTGGTCGTAACATACAGCGTTCTGACCAGTAACAAATCATAAACTTGGACGAATACAATATGAATACAGCAGTCAATTTATATGTAACTATTACTTATCGTAACTTATGGCGTTCTGAAAAGAAACAAATCATAAACTTGGTCGTAACATACAGTGTTCTGACCAGTAATAAATTATAAACTTTGTCGTAACATACATCATTCTGACCAGTAACAAATCATAAACTTGGTCGTAACATACAGTGTTCTGACCAGTAACAAATCATAAACTTGGTCGAATACAATATGAGCACAGCAGTCAATTTATATGTAACTATTACTTATCGTAACATATGGCGTTCTGAAAAGTAACAAATCATAAACTTGGTCGTAACATACAGCATTCTGACCAGTAACAAATCGTAAACTTGGTCGTAACATACAGCGTTCTGACCAGTAACAAATCATAAACTTGGTCATAACATATAGTGTTCTGATCAGTAACAAATCATAAACTTGGTCGTAACATAGTGTTCTGACTAGTAACAAATCATAAACTTGGTCATAGCATACAGTGTTTTGACCAGTAACAAATCATCAACTTGGTCGTAACATACAGTGTTTTGACCGGTAACAAATCATAAACTTGGTCATAGCATAGTGTTCTGACCAGTAACAAATCATAAACTTGGTCGTAGCATACAGTGTTTTGACCGGTAACAAATCATAAACTTGGTCATACTATACAGTGTTCTGACCAGTAACAAATCATAAGCTTGTTGTAGCATACAGTGTTTTGACCAGTAACAAATCATAAACTTGGTCGTAACATACAGCATTCTGACCAGCAACAAATCATCAACTTGGTCGTAACATACAGCGTTCTGACCAGTAACAAATCATAAACTTGGTCGTAACATACAGCGTTCTTACCAGTAACAAATCATAAACTTGGTCGCAGCATACAGTGTTTTGACCGCTAACCAATCATAAACTTGGTCATACCATACAGTGTTCTGACCAGTAACAAATCATAAACTTGGTGGTAACATACAGTGTTCTGACCAGTAACAAATCATCAACTTGGTCGTAGCATACAGTGTTCTGACCAGTAACAAATCATAAACATGGTCATACCATAGTGTTCTGACCAGTAACAAATCATAAACTTGGTCATAACATACAGCGTTCTGACCAGTAACAAATCATAAACTTGGTCGTAACATAGTGTTCTGACCAGAAACAAATCATCAACTTTGTAGAATACAATATGAACACAGCAGTCAATTTATATGTAACTATTACTTATCGTAACATATGGCGTTCTGAAAAGTAACAAATCATAAACTTGGTCGTAACATACAGTGTTCTGACCAGTAACAAATCATCAAGTTGGTCGTAACATACAGCGTTCTGACCAGTAACAAATCATAAAGTTTGTCATAAGATACAGTGCTCTGACCAGTAACAAATCATAAACTTGGTCGTAACATACAGCGTTCTGACCAGTAACAAATCATAAACTTGGTCTTAACATACAGCGTTCTGACCAGTATCAAATCAAAACTTGGTCGTAACATACAGTGTTCTGACCAGAAACAAATCGTAAACTTGGTCGTAACATACAGCGTTCTGACCAGTAACAAATCATATACTTGGTCGTACCATACAGTGTTCTGACCAGTAACAAATCATCAGCTTGGTCGTAACATACAGTGTTTTGACCTGTAACAAATCATAAACTTGGTCGTAGCTTTCAGTGTTTTGACCAGTAACAAATCATAAACTTTGTCGTAAGATACAGTGTTCTGACCAGCAACAAATCGTAAACTTAGTCGTAACATACAGCGTTCTGACCAGTAACAAATCATAAACTTGGACGAATACAATATGAACACAGCAGTCAATTTATATGTAACTATTACTTATCGTAACTTATGGCGTTCTGAAAAGCAACAAATCATAAACTTGGTCGTAACATACAGTGTTCTGACCAGTAAGATTTTATATACTTGGTCGTAACATACATCATTATGACCAGTAACAAATCATAAACTTGGTCGTAACATACAGTGTTCTGACCAGTAACAAATCATAAACTTGGTCGAATACAATATGAACACAGGAGTCAATTTATATGTAACTATTACTTATTGTAACATATGGCGTTCTGAAAAGTAACAAATCATAAACTTGGTCGTAGCATACAGCATTCTGACCAGTAACAAATCGTAAACTTGGTCGTAACATACAGCGTTCTGACCAGTAACAAATCATAAACTTGGTCGTAACATAGTGTTCTGACCAGTAACAAATCATAAACATGGTCGTAACATACAGCATTCTGACCGGTAACAAATCATAAACTTGGTCGTAACATATAGTGTTCTGATCAGTAACAAATCATAAACTTGGTCGTAACATAGTGTTCTGACCAGTAACAAATCATAAACTTGGCCATAGCATACAGTGTTTTGACCAGTAACAAATCATCAACTTGGTCGTAACATACAGTGTTTTGACCGGTAACAAATCATAAACTTGGTCGTAGCATACAGTGTTTTGACCGGTAACAAATCATAAACTTGGTCATACTATACAGTGTTCTGACCAGTAACAAATCATAAACTTGTTGTAGCATACAGTGTTTTGACCGGTAACAAATCATAAACTTGGTCGTAACATACAGCATTCTGACCAGCAACAAATCATCAACTTGGTCGCAACATACAGCGTTCTGACCAATAACAAATCATCAACTTGGTCGTAACATACAGCATTCTGACCAGTAACAAATCATCAACTTGGTCGTAACATACAGTGTTCTGACCAGTAACAAATCATAAACTTGGTCATACCATACAGTGTTCTGACCAGTAACAAATCATAAACTTGGTCATAACATACAGCGTTCTGACCAGTAACAAATCATAAACTTGGTCGTAACATACAGTGTTCTGACCAGTAACAAATCATCAACTTGGTAGAATACAATATGAACACAGCAGTCAATTTATATGTAACTATTATTTATCGTAACATATGGCGTTCTGAAAAGTAACAAATCATAAACTTGGTCGTAACATAGTGTTCTGACCAGTAACAAATCATAAACATGGTCGTAACATACAGCATTCTGACCGGTAACAAATCATATACTTGGTCGTAACATATAGTGTTCTGATCAGTAACAAATCATAAACTTGGTCGTAACATAGTGTTCTGACCAGTAACAAATCATAAACTTCGCTATAGCATACAATGTTTTGACCAGTAACAAATCATCAACTTGGTCGTAACATACAGTGTTTTGACCGGTAACAAATCATAAACTTGGTCGTAGCATACAGTGTTTTGACCGGTAACAAATCATAAACTTGGTCATACTATACAGTGTTCTGACCAGTAACAAATCATAAACTTGTTGTAGCATACAGTGTTTTGACCGGTAACAAATCATAAACTTGGTCGTAACATACAGCATTCTGACCAGCAACAAATCATCAACTTGGTCGCAACATACAGCGTTCTGACCAGTAACAAATCATCAACTTGGTCGTAACATACAGCATTCTGACCAGTAACAAATCATCAACTTGGTCGTAACATACAGTGTTCTGACCAGTAACAAATCATAAACTTGGTCATACCATACAGTGTTCTGACCAGTAACAAATCATAAACTTGGTCATAACATACAGCGTTCTGACCAGTAACAAATCATAAACTTGGTCGTAACATACAGTGTTCTGACCAGTAACAAATCATCAACTTGGTAGAATACAATATGAACACAGCAGTCAATTTATATGTAACTATTACTTATCGTAACATATGGCGTTCTGAAAAGTAACAAATCATAAGCTTGGTCGTAACATACAGTGTTCTGACCAGTAACAAATCATCAAGTTGGTCGTAACATACAGCGTTCTGACCAGTAACAAATCATAAAGTTTGTCATAAGATACAGTGTTCTGACCAGTAACAAATCATAAACTTGGTCGTAACATACAGCGTTCTGACCAGTAACAAATCATAAACTTGGTCTTAACATACAGCGTTCTGACCAGTATCAAATCAAAACTTGGTCGTAACATACAGTGTTCTGACCAGAAACAAATCGTAAACTTGGTCGTAACATACAGCGTTCTGACCAGTAACAAATCATATACTTGGTCGTACCATACAGTGTTCTGACCAGTAACAAATCATCAGCTTGGTCGTAACATACAGTGTTTTGACCTGTAACAAATCATAAACTTGGTCGTAGCTTTCAGTGTTTTGACCAGTAACAAATCATAAACTTTGTCGTAAGATACAGTGTTCTGACCAGCAACAAATCGTAAACTTGGTCGTAACATACAGCGTTCTGACCAGTAACAAATCATAAACTTGGACGAATACAATATGAACACAGCAGTCAATTTATATGTAACTATTACTTATCGTAACTTATGGCGTTCTGAAAAGCAACAAATCATAAACTTGGTCGTAACATACAGTGTTCTGACCAGTAAGATTTTATAAACTTGGTCGTAACATACATCATTATGACCAGTAACAAATCATAAACTTGGTCGTAACATACAGTGTTCTGACCAGTAACAAATCATAAACTTGGTCGAATACAATATGAACACAGCAGTCAATTTATATGTAACTATTACTTATTGTAACATATGGCGTTCTGAAAAGTAACAAATCATAAACTTGGTCGTAGCATACAGCATTCTGACCAGTAACAAATCGTAAACTTGGTCGTAACATACAGCGTTCTGACCAGTAACAAATCATAAACTTGGTCGTAACATAGTGTTCTGACCAGTAACAAATCATAAACATGGTCGTAACATACAGCATTCTGACCGGTAACAAATCATAAACTTGGTCGTAACATATAGTGTTCTGATCAGTAACAAATCATAAACTTGGTCGTAACATAGTGTTCTGACCAGTAACAAATCATAAACTTGGCCATAGCATACAGTGTTTTGACCAGTAACAAATCATCAACTTGGTCGTAACATACAGTGTTTTGACCGGTAACAAATCATAAACTTGGTCGTAGCATACAGTGTTTTGACCGGTAACAAATCATAAACTTGGTCATACTATACAGTGTTCTGACCAGTAACAAATCATAAACTTGTTGTAGCATACAGTGTTTTGACCGGTAACAAATCATAAACTTGGTCGTAACATACAGCATTCTGACCAGCAACAAATCATCAACTTGGTCGCAACATACAGCGTTCTGACCAATAACAAATCATCAACTTGGTCGTAACATACAGCATTCTGACCAGTAACAAATCATCAACTTGGTCGTAACATACAGTGTTCTGACCAGTAACAAATCATAAACTTGGTCATACCATACAGTGTTCTGACCAGTAACAAATCATAAACTTGGTCATAACATACAGCGTTCTGACCAGTAACAAATCATAAACTTGGTCGTAACATACAGTGCTCTGACCAGTAACAAATCATCAACTTGGTAGAATACAATATGAACACAGCAGTCAATTTATATGTAACTATTATTTATCGTAACATATGGCGTTCTGAAAAGTAACAAATCATAAACTTGGTCGTAACATAGTGTTCTGACCAGCAACAAATCATAAACATGGTCGTAACATACAGCATTCTGACCGGTAACAAATCATAAACTTGGTCGTAACATATAGTGTTCTGATCAGTAACAAATCATAAACTTGGTCGTAACATAGTGTTCTGACCAGTAACAAATCATAAACTTCGCCATAGCATACAATGTTTTGACCAGTAACAAATCATCAACTTGGTCGTAACATACAGTGTTTTGACCGGTAACAAATCATAAACTTGGTCGTAGCATACAGTGTTTTGACCGGTAACAAATCATAAATTTGGTCATACTATACAGTGTTCTGACCAGTAACAAATCATAAACTTGTTGTAGCATACAGTGTTTTGACCGGTAACAAATCATAAACTTGGTCGTAACATACAGCATTCTGACCAGCAACAAATCATCAACTTGGTCGCAACATACAGCGTTCTGACCAGTAACAAATCATCAACTTGGTCGTAACATACAGCATTCTGACCAGTAACAAATCATCAACTTGGTCGTAACATACAGTGTTCTGACCAGTAACAAATCATAAACTTGGTCATACCATACAGTGTTCTGACCAGTAACAAATCATAAACTTGGTCATAACATACAGCGTTCTGACCAGTAACAAATCATAAACTTGGTCGTAACATACAGTGTTCTGACCAGTAACAAATCATCAACTTGGTAGAATACAATATGAACACAGCAGTCAATTTATATGTAACTATTACTTATCGTAACATATGGCGTTCTGAAAAGTAACAAATCATAAACTTGGTCGTAACATACAGTGTTCTGACCAGTAACAAATCATAAACTTGGTCATAGCATAGTGTTTTGACCAGTAACAAATCATAAACTTGCTCGTAGCATACAGTGTTCTGACCGGTAGCAAATCATAAACTTGGTCATACCATACAGTGTTCTGACCAGTAACAAATCATCAATTTGGTCATACCATACAGTGTTCTGACCAGTAACAAATCATAAACTGGTCGTAACATACAGCGTTCTGACCAGTAACAAATCATAAACTTGGTCATAACATACAGTGTTCTGACCAGCAACAAATCATAAACTTGGTCGTGACATACAGTGTTCTGACCAGTAACAAATCATAAACTTGTTGTAGCATACAGTATTTTGACCGGTAACAAATCATAAACTTGGTCATAACATACAGTGTTCTGACCAGTAACAAATCATAAACTTGGTCATAACATACAGTGTTCTGACCAGCAACAAATCATAAACTTGGTCGTGACATACAGTGTTCTGACCAGTAACAAATCATAAACTTGTTGTAGCATACAGTATTTTGACCGGTAACAAATCATAAACTTGGTCATAACATACAGTGTTCTGACCAGTAACAAATCATAAACTTGGTCATACCATACAGTGTTCTGACCAGTAACAAATGATAAACTTGGTCGTAACATAGTGTTCTGACCAGCAACAAATCATCAACTTGGTCGTAACATACAGCGTTTTGACCAGCAACAAATCATAAACTTGGTCGTAGCATAGTGTTTTGACCAGTAACAAATCATAAACTTGGTCATAGCTTAGTGTTCTGACCGCTAACAAATCATAAACTTGGTCGTAGCAGACAGTGTTCTGACCAGTAACAAATCATAAACTTGGTCGCAGCATACAGTGTTTTGACCGCTAACAATTCATAAACTTGGTCATACCATACAGTGTTCTGACCAGAAACAAATCATAAACTTGGTTGTAACATACAGTGTTCTGACCAGTAACAAACCATCAACTTGGTCGTAACATACAGTGTTTTGACCAGTAACAAATCATAAACTTGGTCGTAGCATTCAGTGTTTTGACCAGTAACAAATCATAAACTTGGTCGTAACATACAGTGTTCTGACCAGCAACAAATCGTAAACTTGGTCGAATACAATATGAACACAGCAGTCAATTTATATGTAACTATTACTTATCGTAACATATGGCGTTCTGAAAAAAAACAAATCATAAACTTGGTCGTAACATACAGTGTTCTGACCAGTAATAAATTATAAACTTTGTCGTAACATACATCATTCTGACCAGTAACAAATCATAAACTTGGTCGTAACATACAGTGTTCTGACCAGTAACAAATCATAAACTTGGTCATAGCATACAGTGTTTTGACCAGTAACAAATCATCAACTTGGTCGTAACATACAGTATTTTGACCGGTAACAAATCATAAACTTGGTCGTAGCATAGTGTTCTGACCAGTAACAAATCATAAACTTGGTCGTAGCATACAGTGTTTTGACCGGTAACAAATCATAAACTTGGTCATACTATACAGTGTTCTGACCAGTAACAAATCATAAACTTGTTGTAGCATACAGTGTTTTGACCGGTAACAAATCATAAACTTGGTCGTAACATACAGCATTCTGACCAGCAACAAATCATCAACTTGGTCGTAACATACAGCGTTCTGACCAGTAAAAATCATAAACTTGGTCGTAACATACAGCGTTCTTACCAGTAACAAATCATAAACTTGGTCGCAGCATACAGTGTTTTGACCGCTAACCAATCATAAACTTGGTCATACCATACAGTGTTCTGACCAGTAACAAATCATAAACTTGGTCGTAACATACAGTGTTCTGACCAGTAACAAATCATCAACTTGGTCGTAACATACAGTGTTCTGACCAGTAACAAATCATAAACTTGGTCATACCATAGTGTTCTGACCAGTAACAAATCATAAACTTGGTCATAACATACAGCGTTCTGACCAGTAACAAATCATAAACTTAGTCGTAACATAGTGTTCTGACCAGAAACAAATCATCAACTTGGTAGAATACAATATGAACACAGCAGTCAATTTATATGTAACTATTACTTATCGTAACATATGGCGTTCTGAAAAGTAACAAATCATAAACTTGGTCGTAACATACAGTGTTCTCATCAGTAAGAAATCATAAACTTGGTCATGGCATACAGTGTTTTGACCAGTAACAAATCATCAACTTGGTCGTAACATACAGTGTTTTGACCGGTAACAAATTATAAACTTGGTCGCAGCATACAGTGTTTTGACCGCTAACAAATCATAAACTTGTTCATACCATACAGTGTTCTGACCAGTAACAAATCATAAACTTGGTCGTAACATACAGTGTTCTGACCAGTAACAAATCATCAACTTGGTCGTAACATACAGTGTTCTGACCAGTAACAAATCATAAACGTGGTCGTAACATACAGTGTTCTGACCAGCAACAAATCATCAACTTGGTCGTAACATACAGCGTTCTGACCAGTAACAAATCATAAACTTGGTCGTAACATACAGTGTTCTGACCAGTAACAAATCATAAACTTGGTCATACCATAGTGTTCTGACCAGTAACAAATCATAAACTTGGTCATAACATACAGCGTTCTGACCAGTAACAAATCATAAACTTAGTCGTAACATAGTGTTCTGACCAGAAACAAATCATCAACTTGGTAGAATACAATATGAACACAGTAGTCAATTTATATGTAACTATTACTTATCGTAGCATATGGCGTTCTGAAAAGTAACAAATCATAAACTTGGTCGTAACATACAGTGTTCTGACCAGTAAGAAATCATAAACTTGGTCGAATACAATATGAACACAGCAGTCAATTTATATGTAACTATTACTTATCGTAACATATGGCGTTCTGAAAAGTAACAAATCATAAACTTGGTCGTAACATACAGCATGCTGACCAGTAACAAATCATAAACTTGGTCGTAACATATAGTGTTCTGATCAGTAACAAATCATAAACTTGGTCATAACATAGTGTTCTGACCAGTAACAAATCATAAACTTGGTAATAGCATACAGTGTTTTGACCAGTAACAAATCATCAACTTGGTCGTAACATACAGTGTTTTGACCGGTAACAAATCATAAACTTGGTCGTAGCATAGTGTTCTGACCAGTAACAAATCATAAACTTGGTCGTAGCATACAGTGTTTTGACCGGTAACAAATCATAAACTTGGTCATACTATACAGTGTTCTGACCAGTAACAAATCATAAATTTGTTGTAGCATACAGTGTTTTGACCGGTAACAAATCATATACTTGGTCGTAACATACAGCATTCTGACCAGCAACAAATCATCAACTTGGTCGTAACATACAGGGTTCTGACCAGTAACAAATCATAAACTTGGTCGTAACAGTGTTCTGACCAGTAACAATTCATAAACTTGGTCATACCATAGTGTTCTGACCAGTAACAAATCATAAACTTGGTCATAACATACAGCGTTCTGACCAGTAACAAATCATAAACTTAGTCGTAACATAGTGTTCTGACCAGAAACAAATCATCAACTTGGTAGAATACAATATGAACACAGCAGTCAATTTATATGTAACTATTACTTATCGTAACATATGGCGTTCTGAAAAGTAACAAATCATAAACTTGGTCGTAACATACAGTGTTCTGACCAGTAAGAAATCATAAACTTGGTCGTAGCATACAGTGTTCTGACCAGTAACAAATCATAAACTTGGTCGAATACAATATGAACACAGCAGTCAATTTATATGTAACTATTACTTATCGTAACATATGGCGTTCTGAAAAGTAACAAATCATAAACTTGGTCGTAATATACAGCATTCTGACCAGTAACAAATCATAAACTTGGTCGTAACATATAGTGTTCTGATCAGTAACAAATCATAAACTTGGTCGTAACATAGTGTTCTGACCAGTAACAAATCATCAACTTGGTCATAGCATACAGTGTTTTGACCAGTAACAAATCATCAACTTGGTCGTAACATACAGTGTTTTGACCGGTAACAAATCATAAACTTGGTCGTAGCATAGTGTTCTGACCAGTAACAAATCATAAACTTGGTCGTAGCATACAGTGTTTTGACCGGTAACAAATCATAAAATTGGTCATACTATTCAGTGTTCTGACCAGTAACAAATCATAAACTTGTTGTAGCATACAGTGTTTTGACCAGTAACAAATCATAAACTTGGTCGTAGCATACAGCATTCTGACCAGCAACAAAACATCAACTTGGTCGTAACATACAGCGTACTGACCAGTAACAAATCATAAACTTGGTCGTAACCTACAGTGTTCTGACCAGTAACAAATCATAAACTTGGTCATACCATAGTGTTCTGACCAGTAACAAATCATAAACTTGGTCATAACATACAGCGTTCTGACCAGTAACAAATCATAAACTTAGTCGTAACATAGTGTTCTGACCAGTAAAAAATCATCAACTTGGTAGAATACAATATGAACACAGCAGTTAATTTATATGTAACTATTACTTATCATAACATATGGCGTTCTGAAAAGTAACAAATCATAAACTTGGTCGTAACATACAGTGTTCTGACCAGTAAGAAATCATAAACTTGGTCGTAATATACAGTGTTCTGACCAGTAACAAATCATAAACTTGGTCATAGCATAGTGTTTTGACCAGTAACAAATCATAAACTTGCTCGTAGCATACAGTGTTCTGACCAGTAACAAATCATAAACTTGGTCGTAGCATACAGTTTTTTGACCGTTAACAAATCATAAACTTGGTCATACCATACAGTGTTCTGATGAATAACAAATCATCAACTTGGTCATACCATACAGTGTTCTGACCAATAACAAATCAAAAACTTGGTCGTAACATACAGCGTTCTGACCAGTAACAAATCATAAACTTGGTCATAACATACAGTGTTCTGACCAGTAACAAATCATAAACTTGGACGAATACAATATGAACACAGCAGTCAATTTATATGTAACTATTACTTATCGTAACTTATGGCGTTCTGAAAAGAAACAAATCATAAACTTGGTCGTAACATACAGTGTTCTGACCAGTAATAAATTATAAACTTTGTCGTAACATACATCATTCTGACCAGTAACAAATCATAAACTTGGTTGTAACATACAGTGTTCTGACCAGTAACAAATCATAAACTTGGTCGAATACAATATGAACACAGCAGTCAATTTATATGTAACTATTACTTATCGTAACATATGGCGTTCTGAAAAGTAACAAATCATAAACTTGGTCGTAACATACAGCATTCTGACCAGTAACAAATCGTAAACTTCGTCGTAACATACAGCGTTCTGACCAGTAACAAATCATAAACTTGGTCATAACATATAGTGTTCTGATCAGTAACAAATCATAAACTTGGTCGTAACATAGTGTTCTGACCAGTAACAAATCATAAACTTGGTCATAGCATACAGTGTTTTGACCAGTAACAAATCATCAACTTGGTCGTAACATACAGTGTTTTGACCGGTAACAAATCATAAACTTGGTCGTAGCATACAGTGTTTTGACCGGTAACAAATCATAAACTTGGTCATACTATACAGTGTTCTGACCAGTAACAAATCATAAACTTGTTGTAGCATACAGTGTTTTGACCGGTAACAAATCATAAACTTCGTCGTAACATACAGCATTCTGACCAGCAACAAATCATCAACTTGGTCGTAACATACAGCGTTCTGACTAGTAAAAATCATAAACTTGGTCGTAACATACAGCGTTCTGACCAGTAACAAATCATAAATTTGGTCGCAGCATACAGTGTTTTGACCGCTAACAAATCATAAACTTGGTCATACCATACAGTGTTCTGACCAGTAACAAATCATCAACTTGGTCGTAACATACAGTGTTTTGACCAGTAACAAATCATAAACTTGGTCGTAGCATTCAGTGTTTTGACCAGTAACAAATCATAAACTTGGTCGTAACATACAGTGTTCTGACCAGCAACAAATCGTAAACTTGGTCATATCATACAGCTTTCTGACCAGTAACAAATCACAAACTTGGACGAATACAATATGAACACAGCAGTCAATTTATATGTAACTATTACTTATCGTAACTTATGGCGTTCTGAAAAGAAACAAATCATAATCTTGGTCGTAACATACATTGTTCTGACCAGCAATAAATTATAAACTTTGTCGTAACATACATCATTCTGACCAGTAACAAATCATAAACTTGGTCGTAACATACAGTGTTCTGACCAGTAACAAATCATAAACTTGGTCGAATACAATATGAACACAGCAGTCAATTTATATGTAACTATTACTTATCGTAACATATGGCGTTCTGAAAAGTAACAAATCGTAAACTTGGTCGTAACATACAGCATTCTGACCAGTAACAAATCATAAACTTGGTCGTAACATATAGTGTTCTGATCAGTAACAAATCATAAACTTGGTCGTAACATAGTGTTCTGACCAGTAACAAATCATAAACTTGGTCATAGCATACAGTGTTTTGACCAGTAACAAATCATCAACTTGGTCGTAACATACAGCGCTTTGACCGGTAGCAAATGATAAACTTGGTCGTAACATAGTGTTCTGACCTGTAACAGTGTTCTGACCAGTAACAAATCATAAACTTGGTCATAACATACAGCGTTCTGACTAGTAACAAATCATAAACTTGGTCGTGGCAAACAGCGTTCTCACCAGTAACAAATCATAAATTTGGTCGTAACATACAGCATTCTGACCAGTAACAAATCATAAACTTGGTCATACTATACAGTGTTCTGACCAGTAACGAATCATAAACTTGGTCGTAACATACAGCGTTCTGACCAGTAACAAATCATAAACTTGGTCGTAACATACAGTGTTTTGACCAGTAACAAATCATAAACTTGGTCGTAACATCCAGCATTCTGACCAGTAACAAATCATAAACTTGGTCATACCATACAGTGTTCTGACCAGAAACAAATCGTAAACTTGGTCATACCATACAGTGTTCTGACCAGTAACAAATCATAAACTTGGTCGTAGCATACAGTGTTCTGATCAGTAACGAATCATAAACTTGGTCATAGCATAGTGCTTTGACCAGTAACAAATCATAAACTTGGTCGTAAGATACAGCGTTCTGACCAATAACAAATCATAAACTTGGTCGTAACATACAGTGTTCTGACCAGTAACAAATCATAAACTTAGTCATATCATACAGCGTTCTGACCAGTAACAAATCATAAACTTGGTCATAGCATACAGCGCTCTGACCAGTAACAAATCATAAGATTGGTCGTAGCATACAGCTCTCTGACCAGTAACGAATCATAACCTTGGTCGTAACATACAGCGTTCTGACCAGTAACAAATCATAAACTTGGTCGTAGCATACAGTGTTTTGACCGGTAACAAATCATAAACTTGGTCGTAACATACAGTGTTCTGACCAGCAACAAATCATAAACTTGGTCGTAACATACAGCGTTCTGACCAGTAATAAATCATAAACTTGGTCGTAGCATAGTGTTCTGACCGGTAACAAATCATAAACTTGGTCATACCATACAGTGTTCTGAGCAGCATCAAATCATAAACTTGGTCATACCATACAGTGTTCTGACCAGTAACAATCATAAACTTGGTCGTAACATACAGCGTTCTGACCAGTAACAAATCATAAACTTGGTCGTAGCATACAGCGTTCTCACCAGTAACAAATCATAAACTTGGTCATAACATACAGCGTTCTGACCAGCAACAAATCATAAACTTGGTCGTAACATACAGCGTTCTGACCAGTAACAAATCATAAACTTGGTCGTAGCATACAGTGTTTTGACCGGTAACAAATCATATACTTGGTCATACCATACAGTGTTCTGAGCAGCAGCAAATCATCAACTTGGTCATACCATACAGTGTTCTGACCAGTAACAAATCATAAACTTGGTCGTAGCATACAGTGTTCTGACCAGCAACAAATCATAAACTTGGTCGTAACATACAGCGTACTGACCAGTAACAAATCATAAACTTAGTCGTAGCATACAGCGTTCTCACCAGTAACAAATCATAAACTTGGTAGAATATTATATGAACACAGCAGTCAATTTATATGTAATTATTACTTATCGTAACATGGAATTCTGACCAGTAACAAATCATAAACTTGGTAGAATACAATATGAACACAGCAGTCAATTTATATGTAACTATTACTTATCGTAACTTACAATGTTCTGACCAGTAACAAATCATAAACTTGGTCGTAGCATAGAGTGTTTTGACCGGTAACAAATCATAAAGTTGATCGTAACATACAGTGTTTTGACCGGTAACAAATCATAAACTTGGTCATACCATACAGTGTTCTGACCAGAAACCAATCATAAACTTCGACATACCATACAGTGTTCTAACCAGTAACGAATCATAAACTTGGTCGTAACATACAGCGTTCTGACCAGTAACAAATCATAAACTTGGTCGTAACATACAGTGTTTTGACCAGTAACAAATCATAAACTTGGTCGTAACATACAGCATTCTGACCAGTAACAAATCATAAACTTGGTCATACCATACAGTGTTCTGACCAGAAACAAATCGTAAACTTGGTCATACCATACAGTGTTCTGACCAGTAACAAATCATAAACTTTGTCGTAACATACAGTGTTCTGACCAGTAACAAATCATAAACTTGGTCGTAGCATAGTGTTTTGACCAGTAACAAATCATAAACTTGGTCGTAACATACAGCGTTCTGACCAATAACAAATCATTAACTTGGTCGTAACATACAGTGTTCTGACCAGTAACAAATCATAAACTTGGTCGTAACATACAGCGTTCTGACCAGTAGCAAATCATAAACTTGGTCATAACATACAGCGTTCTGACCAGCAACAAATCATAAACTTGGTCGTAACATACAGCGTTCTAACCAGTAACAAATCATAAACTTGGTCGTAGCATTCAGTGTTTTGACCGGTAACAAATCATATACTTGGTCATACCATAAAGTGTTCTGAGCAGCAACAAATCATCAACTTGGTCATACCATACAGTGTTCTGACCAGTAACAAATCATAAACTTGGTCGTAGCATACAGTGTTCTGACCAGTAACAAATCATAAACTTGGTAGTAACATACAGCGTTCTGACCAGTAACAAATCATAAACTTGGTCGTAGCATACAGCGTTCTCACCAGTAACAAATCATAAACTTGGTAGAATATAATATGAAGACAGCAGTCAATTTATATGTAACTATTACTTATCGTAACATATGGCATTCTGACCAGTAACAAATCTTAAACTTGGTCGTAACATATAGTGTTCTGACCAGTAACAAATCATAAACTTGGTAGAATACAATATGAACACAGCAGTCAATTTATATGTAACTATTACTTATCGTAACTTACAATGTTCTGACCAATAACAAATCATAAACTTGGTCGTAGCATACAGTGTTTTGACCGGTAACAAATCATAAACTTGGTCGTAACATACAGTGTTCTGACAAGCAACAAATCATAAACTTGGTCGTAACATACAGCGTTCTGACCAGTAATAAATCATAAACTTGGTCGTAGCATAGTGTTCTGACCGGTAACAAATCATAAACCTGGTCATACCATACAGTGTTCTGAGCAGCATCAAATCATAAACTTGGTCATACCATACAGTGTTCTGACCAGTAACAATCATAAACTTGGTCGTAACATACTGCGTTCTGACCAGTAACAAATCATAAACTTGGTCGTAGCATACAGCGTTCTCACCAGTAACAAATCATAAACTTGGTCATAACATACAGCGTTCTGACCAGCAACAAATCATAAACTTGGTCGTAACATACAGCGTTCTGACCAGTAACAAATCATATACTTGGTCATACCATACAGTGTTCTGAGCAGCAGCAAATCATCAACTTGGTCATACCATACAGTGTTCTGACCAGTAACAAATCATAAACTTGGTCGTAGCATACAGTGTTCTGACCAGCAACAAATCATAAACTTGGTCGTAACATACAGCGTTCTGACCAGTAACAAATCATAAACTTAGTCGTAGCATACAGCGTTCTCACCAGTAACAAATCATAAACTTGGTAGAATATTATATGAACACAGCAGTCAATTTATATGTAATTATTACTTATCGTAACATGGAATTCTGACCAGTAACAAATCATAAACTTGGTAGAATACAATATGAACACAGCAGTCAATTTATATGTAACTATTACTTATCGTAACTTACAATGTTCTGACCAGTAACAAATCATAAACTTGGTCGTAGCATAGAGTGTTTTGACCGGTAACAAATCATAAAGTTGATCGTAACATACAGTGTTTTGACCGGTAACAAATCATAAACTTGGTCATACCATACAGTGTTCTGACCAGAAACCAATCATAAACTTCGACATACCATACAGTGTTCTAACCAGTAACGAATCATAAACTTGGTCGTAACATACAGCGTTCTGACCAGTAACAAATCATAAACTTGGTCGTAACATACAGTGTTTTGACCAGTAACAAATCATAAACTTGGTCGTAACATACAGCATTCTGACCAGTAACAAATCATAAACTTGGTCATACCATACAGTGTTCTGACCAGAAACAAATCGTAAACTTGGTCATACCATACAGTGTTCTGACCAGTAACAAATCATAAACTTTGTCGTAACATACAGTGTTCTGACCAGTAACAAATCATAAACTTGGTCGTAGCATAGTGTTTTGACCAGTAACAAATCATAAACTTGGTCGTAACATACAGCGTTCTGACCAATAACAAATCATTAACTTGGTCGTAACATACAGTGTTCTGACCAGTAACAAATCATAAACTTGGTCGTAACATACAGCGTTCTGACCAGTAGCAAATCATAGACTTGGTCATAACATACAGCGTTCTGACCAGCAACAAATCATAAACTTGGTCGTAACATACAGCGTTCTAACCAGTAACAAATCATAAACTTGGTCGTAGCATTCAGTGTTTTGACCGGTAACAAATCATATACTTGGTCATACCATACAGTGTTCTGAGCAGCAACAAATCATCAACTTGGTCATACCATACAGTGTTCTGACCAGTAACAAATCATAAACTTGGTCGTAGCATACAGTGTTCTGACCAGTAACAAATCATAAACTTGGTAGTAACATACAGCGTTCTGACCAGTAACAAATCATAAACTTGGTCGTAGCATACAGCGTTCTCACCAGTAACAAATCATAAACTTGGTAGAATATAATATGAAGACAGCAGTCAATTTATATGTAACTATTACTTATCGTAACATATGGCATTCTGACCAGTAACAAATCTTAAACTTGGTCGTAACATATAGTGTTCTGACCAGTAACAAATCATAAACTTGGTAGAATACAATATGAACACAGCAGTCAATTTATATGTAACTATTACTTATCGTAACTTACAATGTTCTGACCAATAACAAATCATAAACTTGGTCGTAGCATACAGTGTTTTGACCGGTAACAAATCATAAACTTGATCGTAGCATACAGTGTTCTGACCAGTAACAAATCATAAACTTGGTCGTAACATACAGTGTTTTGACTGGTAACAAATCATAAACTTGGTCATACCATACAGTGTTCTGACCAGAAACAAATCATAAACTTGGACATACCATACAGTGTTCTGACCAGTAACGAATCATAAACTTGGTCGTAACATACAGCGTTCTGACCAGTAACAAATCATAAACTTGGTCGAATACAATATGAACACAGCAGTCAATTTATATGTAACTATTACTTATCGTAACATATGGCGTTCTGAAAAGTAACAAATCATAAACTTGGTCGTAACATACAGCATTCTGACCAGTAACAAATCGTAAACTTCGTCGTAACATACAGCGTTCTGACCAGTAACAAATCATAAACTTGGTCATAACATATAGTGTTCTGATCAGTAACAAATCATAAACTTGGTCGTAACATAGTGTTCTGACCAGTAACAAATCATAAACTTGGTCATAGCATACAGTGTTTTGACCAGTAACAAATCATCAACTTAGTCGTAACATACAGTGTTTTGACCGGTAACAAATCATAAACTTGGTCGTAGCATACAGTGTTTTGACCGGTAACAAATCATAAACTTGGTCATACTATACAGTGTTCTGACCAGTAACAAATCATAAACTTGTTGTAGCATACAGTGTTTTGACCGGTAACAAATCATAAACTTCGTCGTAACATACAGCATTCTGACCAGCAACAAATCATCAACTTGGTCGTAACATACAGCGTTCTGACCAGTAAAAATCATAAACTTGGTCGTAACATACAGCGTTCTGACCAGTAGCAAATCATAAATTTGGTCGCAGCATACAGTGTTTTGACCGCTAACAAATCATAAACTTGGTCATACCATACAGTGTTCTGACCAGTAACAAATCATCAACTTGGTCGTAACATACAGTGTTTTGACCAGTAACAAATCATAAACTTGGTCGTAGCATTCAGTGTTTTGACCAGTAACAAATCATAAACTTGGTCGTAACATACAGTGTTCTGACCAGCAACAAATCGTAAACTTGGTCATAACATACAGCTTTCTGACCAGTAACAAATCACAAACTTGGACGAATACAATATGAACACAGCAGTCAATTTATATGTAACTATTACTTATCGTAACTTATGGCGTTCTGAAAAGAAACAAATCATAATCTTGGTCGTAACATACATTGTCCTGACCAGCAATAAATTATAAACTTTGTCGTAACATACATCATTCTGACCAGTAACAAATCATAAACTTGGTCGTAACATACAGTGTTCTGACCAGTAACAAATCATAAACTTGGTCGAATACAATATGAACACAGCAGTCAATTTATATGTAACTATTACTTATCGTAACATATGGCGTTCTGAAAAGTAACAAATCGTAAACTTGGTCGTAACATACAGCATTCTGACCAGTAACAAATCATAAACTTGGTCGTAACATATAGTGTTCTGATCAGTAACAAATCATAAACTTGGTCGTAACATAGTGTTCTGACCAGTAACAAATCATAAACTTGGTCATAGCATACAGTGTTTTGACCAGTAACAAATCATCAACTTGGTCGTAACATACAGCGCTTTGACCGGTAACAAATGATAAACTTGGTCGTAACATAGTGTTCTGACCTGTAACAGTGTTCTGACCAGTAACAAATCATAAACTTGGTCATAACATACAGCGTTCTGACTAGTAACAAATCATAAACTTGGTCGTGGCAAACAGCGTTCTCACCAGTAACAAATCATAAACTTGGTCGTAACATACAGCATTCTGACCAGTAACAAATCATAAACTTGGTCATACTATACAGTGTTCTGACCAGTAACGAATCATAAACTTGGTCGTAACATACAGCGTTCTGACCAGTAACAAATCATAAACTTGGTCGTAACATACAGTGTTTTGACCAGTAACAAATCATAAACTTGGTCGTAACATCTAGCATTCTGACCAGTAACAAATCATAAACTTGGTCATACCATACAGTGTTCTGACCAGAAACAAATCGTAAACTTGGTCATACCATACAGTGTTCTGACCAGTAACAAATCATAAACTTGGTCGTAGCATACAGTGTTTTGATCAGTAACGAATCATAAACTTGGTCATAGCATAGTGCTTTGACCAGTAACAAATCATAAACTTGGTCGTAAGATACAGCGTTCTGACCAATAACAAATCATAAACTTGGTCGTAACATACAGTGTTCTGACCAGTAACAAATCATAAACTTAGTCATATCATACAGCGTTCTGACCAGTAACAAATCATAAACTTGGTCATAGCATACAGCGCTCTGACCAGTAACAAATCATAAGATTGGTCGTAGCATACAGCTCTCTGACCAGTAACGAATCATAACCTTGGTCGTAACATACAGCGTTCTGACCAGTAACAAATCATAAACTTGGTCGTAGCATACAGTGTTTTGACCGGTAACAAATCATAAACTTGGTCGTAACATACAGTGTTCTGACCAGCAACAAATCATAAACTTGGTCGTAACATACAGCGTTCTGACCAGTAATAAATCATAAACTTGGTCGTAGCATAGTGTTCTGACCGGTAACAAATCATAAACTTGGTCATACCATACAGTGTTCTGAGCAGCATCAAATCATAAACTTGGTCATACCATACAGTGTTCTGACCAGTAAGAATCATAAACTTGGTCGTAACATACAGCGTTCTGACCAGTAACAAATCATAAACTTGGTCGTAGCATACAGCGTTCTCACCAGTAACAAATCATAAACTTGGTCATAACATACAGCGTTCTGACCAGCAACAAATCATAAACTTGGTCGTAACATACAGCGTTCTGACCAGTAACAAATCATAAACCTGGTCGTAGCATACAGTGTTTTGACCGGTAACAAATCATATACTTGGTCATACCATACAGTGTTCTGAGCAGCAGCAAATCATCAACTTGGTCATACCATACAGTGTTCTGACCAGTAACAAATCATAAACTTGGTCGTAGCATACAGTGTTCTGACCAGCAACAAATCATAAACTTGGTCGTAACATACAGCGTTCTGACCAGTAACAAATCATAAACTTAGTCGTAGCATACAGCGTTCTCACCAGTAACAAATCATAAACTTGGTAGAATATTATATGAACACAGCAGTCAATTTATATGTAATTATTACTTATCGTAACATGGAATTCTGACCAGTAACAAATCATAAACTTGGTAGAATACAATATGAACACAGCAGTCAATTTATATGTAACTATTACTTATCGTAACTTACAATGTTCTGACCAGTAACAAATCATAAACTTGGTCGTAGCATAGAGTGTTTTGACCGGTAACAAATCATAAAGTTGATCGTAACATACAGTGTTTTGACCGGTAACAAATCATAAACTTGGTCATACCATACAGTGTTCTGACCAGAAATCAATCATAAACTTCGACATACCATACAGTGTTCTAACCAGTAACGAATCATAAACTTGGTCGTAACATACAGCGTTCTGACCAGTAACAAATCATAAACTTGGTCGTAACATACAGTGTTTTGACCAGTAACAAATCATAAACTTGGTCGTAACATACAGCATTCTGACCAGTAACAAATCATAAACTTGGTCATACCATACAGTGTTCTGACCAGAAACAAATCGTAAACTTGGTCATACCATACAGTGTTCTGACCAGTAACAAATCATAAACTTTGTCGTAACATACAGTGTTCTGACCAGTAACAAATCATAAACTTGGTCGTAGCATAGTGTTTTGACCAGTAACAAATCATAAACTTGGTCGTAACATACAGCGTTCTGACCAATAACAAATCATTAACTTGGTCGTAACATACAGTGTTCTGACCAGTAACAAATCATAAACTTGGTCGTAACATACAGCGTTCTGACCAGTAGCAAATCATAAACTTGGTCATAACATACAGCGTTCTGACCAGCAACAAATCATAAACTTGGTCGTAACATACAGCGTTCTAACCAGTAACAAATCATAAACTTGGTCGTAGCATTCAGTGTTTTGACCGGTAACAAATCATATACTTGGTCATACCATACAGTGTTCTGAGCAGCAACAAATCATCAACTTGGTCATACCATACAGTGTTCTGACCAGTAACAAATCATAAACTGGGTCGTAGCATACAGTGTTCTGACCAGTAACAAATCATAAACTTGGTAGTAACATACAGCGTTCTGACCAGTAAGAAATCATAAACTTGGTCGTAGCATACAGCGTTCTCACCAGTAACAAATCATAAACTTGGTAGAATATAATATGAAGACAGCAGTCAATTTATATGTAACTATTACTTATCGTAACATATGGCATTCTGACCAGTAACAAATCTTAAACTTGGTCGTAACATATAGTGTTCTGACCAGTAACAAATCATAAACTTGGTAGAATACAATATGAACACAGCAGTCAATTTATATGTAACTATTACTTATCGTAACTTACAATGTTCTGACCAATAACAAATCATAAACTTGGTCGTAGCATACAGTGTTTTGACCGGTAACAAATCATAAACTTGATCGTAGCATACAGTGTTCTGACCAGTAACAAATCATAAACTTGGTCGTAACATACAGTGTTTTGACTGGTAACAAATCATAAACTTGGTCATACCATACAGTGTTCTGACCAGAAACAAATCATAAACTTGGACATACCATACAGTGTTCTGACCAGTAACGAATCATAAACTTGGTCGTAACATACAGCGTTCTGACCAGTAACAAATCATAAACTTGGTCGTAACATACAGTGTTTTGACCAGTAACAAATCATAAACTTGGTCGTAACATACAGCATTCTGACCAGTAACAAATCATAAGCTTGGTCATACCATACAGTGTTCTGACCAGTAAAAAATCATAAACTTGGTCGTAGCATACAGTGTTCTGACCAGTAACAAATCATAAACTTGGTCGTAAGATAGTGTTTTGACCAGTAACAAATCATAAACTTGGTCGTAACATACAGCAATCTGACCAGTAACAAATCATAAACTTGGTCATACCATACAGTGTTCTGACCAGAAACAAATCGTAAACTTGGTCATACCATACAGTGTTCTGACCAGTAACAAATCATAAACTTGGTCGTAGCATAGTGTTCTGACCAGTAACAAATCATAAACTTGGTCGTAACATACAGCGTTCTGACCAATAACAAATCATAAACTTGGTCGTAACATACAGTGTTCTGACCAGTAACAAATCATAAACTTGGTCGTAACATACAGCGTTCTGACCAGTAGCAATTCATAAACTTGGTCATAACATACAGCGTTCTGACCAGCAACAAATCATAAACTTGGTCGTAACATACAGCGTTCTGACCAGTAACAAATCATAAACTTGGTCGTAGCATACAATGTTTTGACCGGTAACAAATCATATACTTGGTCATACCATACAGTGTTCTGAGCAGCAACAAATCATAAACTTGGTCATACCATACAGTGTTCTGACCAGTAACAAATCATAAACTTGGTCGTAGCATACAGTGTTCTGACCAGTAACAAATCATAAACTTGGTCGTAACATACAGCGTTCTGACCAGTAACAAATCATAAACTTGGTCGTAGCATACAGCGTTCTCACCAGTAACAAATCATAAACTTGGTAGAATATTATATGAACACAGCAGTCAATTTATATGTAACTATTACATATCGTAACATATGGCATTCTTACCAGTAACAAATCATAAACTTGGTCGTAACATATAGTGTTCTGACCGGTAACAAATCATAAACTTGGTAGAATACAATATGAACACAGCATTCAATTTATATGTAACTATTACTTATCGTAACTTACAGTGTTCTGACCAGTAACAAATCATAAACTTGGTCGTAACGTACAGTGTTTTGACCGGTAACAAATCATAAACTTGGTCATACCATACAGTGTTCTGACCAGAAACAAATCATAAACTTGGTCGTAGCATACAGCATTCTCACCAGTAACAAATCATAAACTTGGTAGAATATTATATGAACACAGCAGTCAATTTATATGTAACTATTACTTATCGTAAGATATGGCATTCTGACCAGTAACAAATCATAAACTTGGTCGTAACATATAGTGTTCAGATCAGTAACAAATCATAAACTTGGTAGAATACAATATGAACACAGCAGTCAATTTATAT
>OY804584.1:6783445-6861445 GCA_963680875.1 Bathymodiolus brooksi | reverse complement strand
GTAACTATTACTTATCGTAACTTACAATGTTCTGACCAGTAACAAATCATAAACTTGGTCGTAGCATACAGTGTTTTGACCGGTAACAAATCATAAAGTTGATCGTAGCATACAGTGTTCTGACCAGTAACAAATCATAAACTTGGTCGTAACATAGTGTTTTGACCGTTAACAAATCATAAACTTGGTCATACCATACAGTGTTCTGACCAGAAACAAATCATAAACTTCGACATACCATACAGTGTTCTGACCAGTAACGAATCATAAACTTGGTCGTAACATACAGCGTTCTGACCAGTAACAAATCATAAACTTGGTCGTAACATACAGTGTTTTGACCAGTAACAAATCATAAACTTGGTCTTAACATACAGCATTCTGACCAGTAACAAATCATAAACTTGGTCATACCATTCAGTGTTCTGACCAGAAACAAATCGTAAACTTGGTCATACCATAGAGTGTTCTGACCAGTAACAAATCATAAACTTGGTCGTAGCATACAGTGTTCTGACCAGTAACAAATCATAAACTTGGTCGTAACATACAGCGTTCTGACCAGTAACAAATCATAAACTTGGTCGTAACATACAATGTTCTGACCAGAAACAAATCATAAACTTGGTCGTAGCATAGTGTTTTGACCAGTAACAAATCATAAACTTGGTCGTAACATACAGCGTTCTGACCAATAACAAATCATAAACTTGGTCGTAACATACAGTGTTCTGACCAGGAACAAATCATAAACTTGGTCGTAACATACAGCGTTCTGACCAGTAGCAAATCATAAACTTGGTCATAACATACAGCGTTCTGACCAGCAACAAATCATAAACTTGGTCGTAACATACAGCGTTCTGACCAGTAACAAATCATAAACTTGGTCGTAGCATACAGTGTTTTGACCGGTAACAAATCATATACTTGGTCATACCATACAGTGTTCTGAGCAGCAACAAATCATAAACTTGGTCATACCATACAGTGTTCTGACCAGTAACAAATCATAAACTTGGTCGTAGCATACAGTGTTCTGACCAGTAACAAATCATAAACTTGGTCGTAACATACAGCGTTTTGACCGGTAACAAATCATAAACTTGGTCGTAGCATACAGCGTTCTCACCAGTAACAAATCATAAACTTGGTCGTAACATAGAGTGTTCTGACCAGCAACAAATCATCAACTTGCTCGCGACATACAGCGTTCTGACCAGTAACAAGTCATAAACTTGGTCGTAACATACAGTGTTTTGACCAGTAACAAATCATAAATTTGGTCGTAACATACAGCGTTCTGACCAGTAACAATTCATAGACTTGGTCGTAGCATACAGTGTTTTAACCAGTAACAAATCATAAACTTGGTCGTAACATAGAGTGTTCTGACCAGCAACAAATCATCAACTTGCTCGTAACATACAGCGTTTTGACCAGTAACAAATCATAAACTTGGTCGTAGCATACAGCGTTCTCACCAGTAACAAATCATAAGCTTGGTCATAACATACAGCATTCTGACCAGTAACAAATCATAAACTTGGTCGTAGCATACAGTGTTTTGACCGGTAACAAATCATATACTTGGTCATACCATACAGTGTTCTGAGCAGCAACAAATCATAAACTTGGTCATACCATAGTGTTCTGACCAGTAACAAATCATAAACTTGGTCGTAGCATACAGTGTTCTGACCAGTAACAAATCATAAACTTGGTCGTAACATACAGCGTTTTGACCAGTAACAAATCATAAACTTGGTCGTAGCATACAGCGTTCTCACCAGTAACAAATCATAAACTTGGTCGTAACATGGTGTGTTCTGACCAGCAACAAATCATCAACTTGCTCGCAACATACAGCGTTCTGACCAGTAACAAATCATATACTTGGTCGTAACATAGAGTGTTCTGACCAGCAACAAATCATCAACTTGTTCGTAGCATACAGCGTTCTGACCAGTAACAAGTCATAAACTTGGTCGTAACATACAGCGTTCTGACCAGTAACAAATCATAAACTTGGTTGTAGCATACAGTGTTTTGACCAGTAACAAATCATAAACTTGGTCGTAACATAGTGTTCTGACCAGTAACATATTATAAACTTGGTCGTAACATACAGTGTTTTGACCAGTAACAAATCATAAACTTGGTCGTAGCATACAATGTTCTGACCAGTAACAAATCATAAACTTGGTCGTAACATACAGCGTTCTGACCAGTAACAAATCATAAACTTGGTCGTAGCATACAGTGTTTTGACCGGTAGCAAATCATAAACTTGATAGAATGCAATATGAATACAGCAGTCAATTTATATGTAACTATTACTTATCGTAACATATGGCTTTCTGAAAAGTAACAAGTCATAAACTTGGTCGTAATATACAGTGTTCTGACCAGTAACAAATCATAAACTTGGTTGTAGCATACAGTGTTTTGACCGGTAACAAATCATAAACTTGGTAGAATACAATATGAACACAGCAGTCAATTTATATGTATCTATAACTTATCGTAACATATGGCGTTCTGAAAAGCAACAAATCATAAACTTGGTCGTAACATACAGTGTTCTGACCAGTAATAAATCATAAACTTGGTCGTAGCATAGTGTTCTGACCGGTAACAAATCATAAACTTGGTCATACCATACAGTGTTCTGAGCAGCATCAAATCATAAACTTGGTCATACCATACAGTGTTCTGACCAGTAACAATCATAAACTTGGTCGTAACATACAGCGTTCTGACCAGTAACAAATCATAAACTTGGTCGTAGCATACAGCGTTCTCACCAGTAACAAATCATAAACTTGGTCATAACATACAGCGTTCTCACCAGCAACAAATCATAAACTTGGTCGTAACATACAGCGTTCTGACCAGTAACAAATCATAAACTTGGTCGTAGCATACAGTGTTTTGACCGGTAACAAATCATATACTTGGTCATACCATACAGTGTTCTGAGCAGCAGCAAATCATCAACTTGGTCATATCATACAGTGTTCTGACCAGTAACAAATCATAAACTTGGTCGTAGCATACAGTGTTCTGACCAGCAACAAATCATAAACTTGGTCGTAACATACAGCGTTCTGACCAGTAACAAATCATAAACTTAGTCGTAGCATACAGCGTTCTCACCAGTAACAAATCATAAACTTGGTAGAATATTATATGAACACAGCAGTCAATTTATATGTAATTATTACTTATCGTAACATGGAATTCTGACCAGTAACAAATCATAAACTTGGTACAATACAATATGAACACAGCAGTCAATTTATATGTAACTATTACTTATCGTAACTTACAATGTTCTGACCAGTAACAAATCATAAACTTGGTCGTAGCATACAGTGTTTTGACCGGTAACAAATCATAAAGTTGATCGTAACATACAGTGTTTTGACCGGTAACAAATCATAAACTTGGTCATACCATACAGTGTTCTGACCAGAAACCAATCATAAACTTCGACATACCATACAGTGTTCTAACCAGTAACGAATCATAAACTTGGTCGTAACATACAGCGTTCTGACCAGTAACAAATCATAAACTTGGTCGTAACATACAGTGTTTTGACCAGTAACAAATCATAAACTTGGTCGTAACATACAACATTCTGACCAGTAACAAATCATAAACTTGGTCATACCATACAGTGTTCTGACCAGAAACAAATCGTAAACTTGGTCATACCATACAGTGTTCTGACCAGTAACAAATCATAAACTTTGTCGTAACATACAGTGTTCTGACCAGTAACAAATCATAAACTTGGTCGTAGCATAGTGCTTTGACCAGTAACAAATCATAAACTTGGTCGTAACATACAGTGTTCTGACCAATAACAAATCATTAACTTGGTCGTAACATACAGTGTTCTGACCAGTAACAAATCATAAACTTGGTCGTAACATACAGCGTTCTGACCAGTAGCAAATCATAAACTTGGTCATAACATACAGCGTTCTGACCAGCAACAAATCATAAACTTGGTCGTAACATACAGCGTTCTAACCAGTAACAAATCATAAACTTGGTCGTAGCATTCAGTGTTTTGACCGGTAACAAATCATATACTTGGTCATACCATACAGTGTTCTGAGCAGCAACAAATCATCAACTTGGTCATACCATACAGTGTTCTGACCAGTAACAAATCATAATCTTGGTCGTAGCATACAGTGTTCTGACCAGTAACAAATCATAAACTTGGTAGTAACATACAGCGTTCTGACCAGTAACAAATCATAAACTTGGTCGTAGCATACAGCGTTCTCACCAGTAACAAATCATAAACTTGGTAGAATATAATATGAAGACAGCAGTCAATTTATATGTAACTATTACTTATCGTAACATATGGCATTCTGACCAGTAACAAATCGTAAACTTGGTCGTAACATATAGTGTTCTGATCAGTAACAAATCATAAACTTGGTAGAATACAATATGAACACAGCAGTCAATTTATATGTAACTATTACTTATCGTAACTTACAATGTTCTGACCAATAACAAATCATAAACTTGGTCGTAGCATACAGTGTTTTGACCGGTAACAAATCATAAACTTGATCGTAGCATACAGTGTTCTGACCAGTAACAAATCATAAACTTGGTCGTAACATACAGTGTTTTGACTGGTAACAAATCATAAACTTGGTCATACCATACAGTGTTCTGACCAGAAACAAATCATAAACTTGGTCGAATACAATATGAACACAGCAGTCAATTTATATGTAACTATTACTTATCGTAACATATGGCGTTCTGAAAAGTAACAAATCATAAACTTGGTCGTAACATACAGCATTCTGACCAGTAACAAATCGTAAACTTCGTCGTAACATACAGCGTTCTGACCAGTAACAAATCATAAACTTGGTCATAACATATAGTGTTCTGATCAGTAACAAATCATAAACTTGGTCGTAACATAGTGTTCTGACCAGTAACAAATCATAAACTTGGTCATAGCATACAGTGTTTTGACCAGTAACAAATCATCAACTTGGTCGTAACATACAGTGTTTTGACCGGTAACAAATCATAAACTTGGTCGTAGCATACAGTGTTTTGACCGGTAACAAATCATAAACTTGGTCATACTATACAGTGTTCTGACCAGTAACAAATCATAAACTTGTTGTAGCATACAGTGTTTTGACCGGTAACAAATCATAAACTTCGTCGTAACATACAGCATTCTGACCAGCAACAAATCATCAACTTGGTCGTAACATACAGCGTTCTGACTAGTAAAAATCATAAACTTTGTCGTAACATACAGCGTTCTGACCAGTAACAAATCATAAATTTGGTCGCAGCATACAGTGTTTTGACCGCTAACAAATCATAAACTTGGTCATACCATACAGTGTTCTGACCAGTAACAAATCATCAACTTGGTCGTAACATACAGTGTTTTGACCAGTAACAAATCATAAACTTGGTCGTAGCATTCAGTGTTTTGACCAGTAACAAATCATAAACTTGGTCGTAACATACAGTGTTCTGACCAGCAACAAATCGTAAACTTGGTCATATCATACAGCTTTCTGACCAGTAACAAATCACAAACTTGGACGAATACAATATGAACACAGCAGTCAATTTATATGTAACTATTACTTATCGTAACTTATGGCGTTCTGAAAAGAAACAAATCATAATCTTGGTCGTAACATACATTGTTCTGACCAGCAATAAATTATAAACTTTGTCGTAACATACATCATTCTGACCAGTAACAAATCATAAACTTGGTCGTAACATACAGTGTTCTGACCAGTAACAAATCATAAACTTGGTCGAATACAATATGAACACAGCAGTCAATTTATATGTAACTATTACTTATCGTAACATATGGCGTTCTGAAAAGTAACAAATCGTAAACTTGGTCGTAACATACAGCATTCTGACCAGTAACAAATCATAAACTTGGTCGTAACATATAGTGTTCTGATCAGTAACAAATCATAAACTTGGTCGTAACATAGTGTTCTGACCAGTAACAAATCATAAACTTGGTCATAGCATACAGTGTTTTGACCAGTAACAAATCATCAACTTGGTCGTAACATACAGCGCTTTGACCGGTAGCAAATGATAAACTTGGTCGTAACATAGTGTTCTGACCTGTAACAGTGTTCTGACCAGTAACAAATCATAAACTTGGTCATAACATACAGCGTTCTGACTAGTAACAAATCATAAACTTGGTCGTGGCAAACAGCGTTCTCACCAGTAACAAATCATAAACTTGGTCGTAACATACAGCATTCTGACCAGTAACAAATCATAAACTTGGTCATACTATACAGTGTTCTGACCAGTAACGAATCATAAACTTGGTCGTAACATACAGCGTTCTGACCAGTAACAAATCATAAACTTGGTCGTAACATACAGTGTTTTGACCAGTAACAAATCATAAACTTGGTCGTAACATCCAGCATTCTGACCAGTAACAAATCATAAACTTGGTCATACCATACAGTGTTCTGACCAGAAACAAATCGTAAACTTGGTCATACCATACAGTGTTCTGACCAGTAACAAATCATAAACTTGGTCGTAGCATACAGTGTTCTGATCAGTAACGAATCATAAACTTGGTCATAGCATAGTGCTTTGACCAGTAACAAATCATAAACTTGGTCGTAAGATACAGCGTTCTGACCAATAACAAATCATAAACTTGGTCGTAACATACAGTGTTCTGACCAGTAACAAATCATAAACTTAGTCATATCATACAGCGTTCTGACCAGTAACAAATCATAAACTTGGTCATAGCATACAGCGCTCTGACCAGTAACAAATCATAAGATTGGTCGTAGCATACAGCTCTCTGACCAGTAACGAATCATAACCTTGGTCGTAACATACAGCGTTCTGACCAGTAACAAATCATAAACTTGGTCGTAGCATACAGTGTTTTGACCGGTAACAAATCATAAACTTGGTCGTAACATACAGTGTTCTGACCAGCAACAAATCATAAACTTGGTCGTAACATACAGCGTTCTGACCAGTAATAAATCATAAACTTGGTCGTAGCATAGTGTTCTGACCGGTAACAAATCATAAACTTGGTCATACCATACAGTGTTCTGAGCAGCATCAAATCATAAACTTGGTCATACCATACAGTGTTCTGACCAGTAACAATCATAAACTTGGTCGTAACATACAGCGTTCTGACCAGTAACAAATCATAAACTTGGTCGTAGCATACAGCGTTCTCACCAGTAACAAATCATAAACTTGGTCATAACATACAGCGTTCTGACCAGCAACAAATCATAAACTTGGTCGTAACATACAGCGTTCTGACCAGTAACAAATCATAAACTTGGTCGTAGCATACAGTGTTTTGACCGGTAACAAATCATATACTTGGTCATACCATACAGTGTTCTGAGCAGCAGCAAATCATCAACTTGGTCATACCATACAGTGTTCTGACCAGTAACAAATCATAAACTTGGTCGTAGCATACAGTGTTCTGACCAGCAACAAATCATAAACTTGGTCGTAACATACAGCGTACTGACCAGTAACAAATCATAAACTTAGTCGTAGCATACAGCGTTCTCACCAGTAACAAATCATAAACTTGGTAGAATATTATATGAACACAGCAGTCAATTTATATGTAATTATTACTTATCGTAACATGGAATTCTGACCAGTAACAAATCATAAACTTGGTAGAATACAATATGAACACAGCAGTCAATTTATATGTAACTATTACTTATCGTAACTTACAATGTTCTGACCAGTAACAAATCATAAACTTGGTCGTAGCATAGAGTGTTTTGACCGGTAACAAATCATAAAGTTGATCGTAACATACAGTGTTTTGACCGGTAACAAATCATAAACTTGGTCATACCATACAGTGTTCTGACCAGAAACCAATCATAAACTTCGACATACCATACAGTGTTCTAACCAGTAACGAATCATAAACTTGGTCGTAACATACAGCGTTCTGACCAGTAACAAATCATAAACTTGGTCGTAACATACAGTGTTTTGACCAGTAACAAATCATAAACTTGGTCGTAACATACAGCATTCTGACCAGTAACAAATCATAAACTTGGTCATACCATACAGTGTTCTGACCAGAAACAAATCGTAAACTTGGTCATACCATACAGTGTTCTGACCAGTAACAAATCATAAACTTTGTCGTAACATACAGTGTTCTGACCAGTAACAAATCATAAACTTGGTCGTAGCATAGTGTTTTGACCAGTAACAAATCATAAACTTGGTCGTAACATACAGCGTTCTGACCAATAACAAATCATTAACTTGGTCGTAACATACAGTGTTCTGACCAGTAACAAATCATAAACTTGGTCGTAACATACAGCGTTCTGACCAGTAGCAAATCATAAACTTGGTCATAACATACAGCGTTCTGACCAGCAACAAATCATAAACTTGGTCGTAACATACAGCGTTCTAACCAGTAACAAATCATAAACTTGGTCGTAGCATTCAGTGTTTTGACCGGTAACAAATCATATACTTGGTCATACCATAAAGTGTTCTGAGCAGCAACAAATCATCAACTTGGTCATACCATACAGTGTTCTGACCAGTAACAAATCATAAACTTGGTCGTAGCATACAGTGTTCTGACCAGTAACAAATCATAAACTTGGTAGTAACATACAGCGTTCTGACCAGTAACAAATCATAAACTTGGTCGTAGCATACAGCGTTCTCACCAGTAACAAATCATAAACTTGGTAGAATATAATATGAAGACAGCAGTCAATTTATATGTAACTATTACTTATCGTAACATATGGCATTCTGACCAGTAACAAATCTTAAACTTGGTCGTAACATATAGTGTTCTGACCAGTAACAAATCATAAACTTGGTAGAATACAATATGAACACAGCAGTCAATTTATATGTAACTATTACTTATCGTAACTTACAATGTTCTGACCAATAACAAATCATAAACTTGGTCGTAGCATACAGTGTTTTGACCGGTAACAAATCATAAACTTGGTCGTAACATACAGTGTTCTGACCAGCAACAAATCATAAACTTGGTCGTAACATACAGCGTTCTGACCAGTAATAAATCATAAACTTGGTCGTAGCATAGTGTTCTGACCGGTAACAAATCATAAACCTGGTCATACCATACAGTGTTCTGAGCAGCATCAAATCATAAACTTGGTCATACCATACAGTGTTCTGACCAGTAACAATCATAAACTTGGTCGTAACATACTGCGTTCTGACCAGTAACAAATCATAAACTTGGTCGTAGCATACAGCGTTCTCACCAGTAACAAATCATAAACTTGGTCATAACATACAGCGTTCTGACCAGCAACAAATCATAAACTTGGTCGTAACATACAGCGTTCTGACCAGTAACAAATCATATACTTGGTCATACCATACAGTGTTCTGAGCAGCAGCAAATCATCAACTTGGTCATACCATACAGTGTTCTGACCAGTAACAAATCATAAACTTGGTCGTAGCATACAGTGTTCTGACCAGCAACAAATCATAAACTTGGTCGTAACATACAGCGTTCTGACCAGTAACAAATCATAAACTTAGTCGTAGCATACAGCGTTCTCACCAGTAACAAATCATAAACTTGGTAGAATATTATATGAACACAGCAGTCAATTTATATGTAATTATTACTTATCGTAACATGGAATTCTGACCAGTAACAAATCATAAACTTGGTAGAATACAATATGAACACAGCAGTCAATTTATATGTAACTATTACTTATCGTAACTTACAATGTTCTGACCAGTAACAAATCATAAACTTGGTCGTAGCATAGAGTGTTTTGACCGGTAACAAATCATAAAGTTGATCGTAACATACAGTGTTTTGACCGGTAACAAATCATAAACTTGGTCATACCATACAGTGTTCTGACCAGAAACCAATCATAAACTTCGACATACCATACAGTGTTCTAACCAGTAACGAATCATAAACTTGGTCGTAACATACAGCGTTCTGACCAGTAACAAATCATAAACTTGGTCGTAACATACAGTGTTTTGACCAGTAACAAATCATAAACTTGGTCGTAACATACAGCATTCTGACCAGTAACAAATCATAAACTTGGTCATACCATACAGTGTTCTGACCAGAAACAAATCGTAAACTTGGTCATACCATACAGTGTTCTGACCAGTAACAAATCATAAACTTTGTCGTAACATACAGTGTTCTGACCAGTAACAAATCATAAACTTGGTCGTAGCATAGTGTTTTGACCAGTAACAAATCATAAACTTGGTCGTAACATACAGCGTTCTGACCAATAACAAATCATTAACTTGGTCGTAACATACAGTGTTCTGACCAGTAACAAATCATAAACTTGGTCGTAACATACAGCGTTCTGACCAGTAGCAAATCATAGACTTGGTCATAACATACAGCGTTCTGACCAGCAACAAATCATAAACTTGGTCGTAACATACAGCGTTCTAACCAGTAACAAATCATAAACTTGGTCGTAGCATTCAGTGTTTTGACCGGTAACAAATCATATACTTGGTCATACCATACAGTGTTCTGAGCAGCAACAAATCATCAACTTGGTCATACCATACAGTGTTCTGACCAGTAACAAATCATAAACTTGGTCGTAGCATACAGTGTTCTGACCAGTAACAAATCATAAACTTGGTAGTAACATACAGCGTTCTGACCAGTAACAAATCATAAACTTGGTCGTAGCATACAGCGTTCTCACCAGTAACAAATCATAAACTTGGTAGAATATAATATGAAGACAGCAGTCAATTTATATGTAACTATTACTTATCGTAACATATGGCATTCTGACCAGTAACAAATCTTAAACTTGGTCGTAACATATAGTGTTCTGACCAGTAACAAATCATAAACTTGGTAGAATACAATATGAACACAGCAGTCAATTTATATGTAACTATTACTTATCGTAACTTACAATGTTCTGACCAATAACAAATCATAAACTTGGTCGTAGCATACAGTGTTTTGACCGGTAACAAATCATAAACTTGATCGTAGCATACAGTGTTCTGACCAGTAACAAATCATAAACTTGGTCGTAACATACAGTGTTTTGACTGGTAACAAATCATAAACTTGGTCATACCATACAGTGTTCTGACCAGAAACAAATCATAAACTTGGACATACCATACAGTGTTCTGACCAGTAACGAATCATAAACTTGGTCGTAACATACAGCGTTCTGACCAGTAACAAATCATAAACTTGGTCGAATACAATATGAACACAGCAGTCAATTTATATGTAACTATTACTTATCGTAACATATGGCGTTCTGAAAAGTAACAAATCATAAACTTGGTCGTAACATACAGCATTCTGACCAGTAACAAATCGTAAACTTCGTCGTAACATACAGCGTTCTGACCAGTAACAAATCATAAACTTGGTCATAACATATAGTGTTCTGATCAGTAACAAATCATAAACTTGGTCGTAACATAGTGTTCTGACCAGTAACAAATCATAAACTTGGTCATAGCATAGAGTGTTTTGACCAGTAACAAATCATCAACTTAGTCGTAACATACAGTGTTTTGACCGGTAACAAATCATAAACTTGGTCGTAGCATACAGTGTTTTGACCGGTAACAAATCATAAACTTGGTCATACTATACAGTGTTCTGACCAGTAACAAATCATAAACTTGTTGTAGCATACAGTGTTTTGACCGGTAACAAATCATAAACTTCGTCGTAACATACAGCATTCTGACCAGCAACAAATCATCAACTTGGTCGTAACATACAGCGTTCTGACCAGTAAAAATCATAAACTTGGTCGTAACATACAGCGTTCTGACCAGTAGCAAATCATAAATTTGGTCGCAGCATACAGTGTTTTGACCGCTAACAAATCATAAACTTGGTCATACCATACAGTGTTCTGACCAGTAACAAATCATCAACTTGGTCGTAACATACAGTGTTTTGACCAGTAACAAATCATAAACTTGGTCGTAGCATTCAGTGTTTTGACCAGTAACAAATCATAAACTTGGTCGTAACATACAGTGTTCTGACCAGCAACAAATCGTAAACTTGGTCATAACATACAGCTTTCTGACCAGTAACAAATCACAAACTTGGACGAATACAATATGAACACAGCAGTCAATTTATATGTAACTATTACTTATCGTAACTTATGGCGTTCTGAAAAGAAACAAATCATAATCTTGGTCGTAACATACATTGTCCTGACCAGCAATAAATTATAAACTTTGTCGTAACATACATCATTCTGACCAGTAACAAATCATAAACTTGGTCGTAACATACAGTGTTCTGACCAGTAACAAATCATAAACTTGGTCGAATACAATATGAACACAGCAGTCAATTTATATGTAACTATTACTTATCGTAACATATGGCGTTCTGAAAAGTAACAAATCGTAAACTTGGTCGTAACATACAGCATTCTGACCAGTAACAAATCATAAATTGGTCGTAACATATAGTGTTCTGATCAGTAACAAATCATAAACTTGGTCGTAACATAGTGTTCTGACCAGTAACAAATCATAAACTTGGTCATAGCATACAGTGTTTTGACCAGTAACAAATCATCAACTTGGTCGTAACATACAGCGCTTTGACCGGTAACAAATGATAAACTTGGTCGTAACATAGTGTTCTGACCTGTAACAGTGTTCTGACCAGTAACAAATCATAAACTTGGTCATAACATACAGCGTTCTGACTAGTAACAAATCATAAACTTGGTCGTGGCAAACAGCGTTCTCACCAGTAACAAATCATAAACTTGGTCGTAACATACAGCATTCTGACCAGTAACAAATCATAAACTTGGTCATACTATACAGTGTTCTGACCAGTAACGAATCATAAACTTGGTCGTAACATACAGCGTTCTGACCAGTAACAAATCATAAACTTGGTCGTAACATACAGTGTTTTGACCAGTAACAAATCATAAACTTGGTCGTAACATCTAGCATTCTGACCAGTAACAAATCATAAACTTGGTCATACCATACAGTGTTCTGACCAGAAACAAATCGTAAACTTGGTCATACCATACAGTGTTCTGACCAGTAACAAATCATAAACTTGGTCGTAGCATACAGTGTTTTGATCAGTAACGAATCATAAACTTGGTCATAGCATAGTGCTTTGACCAGTAACAAATCATAAACTTGGTCGTAAGATACAGCGTTCTGACCAATAACAAATCATAAACTTGGTCGTAACATACAGTGTTCTGACCAGTAACAAATCATAAACTTAGTCATATCATACAGCGTTCTGACCAGTAACAAATCATAAACTTGGTCATAGCATACAGCGCTCTGACCAGTAACAAATCATAAGATTGGTCGTAGCATACAGCTCTCTGACCAGTAACGAATCATAACCTTGGTCGTAACATACAGCGTTCTGACCAGTAACAAATCATAAACTTGGTCGTAGCATACAGTGTTTTGACCGGTAACAAATCATAAACTTGGTCGTAACATACAGTGTTCTGACCAGCAACAAATCATAAACTTGGTCGTAACATACAGCGTTCTGACCAGTAATAAATCATAAACTTGGTCGTAGCATAGTGTTCTGACCGGTAACAAATCATAAACTTGGTCATACCATACAGTGTTCTGAGCAGCATCAAATCATAAACTTGGTCATACCATACAGTGTTCTGACCAGTAAGAATCATAAACTTGGTCGTAACATACAGCGTTCTGACCAGTAACAAATCATAAACTTGGTCGTAGCATACAGCGTTCTCACCAGTAACAAATCATAAACTTGGTCATAACATACAGCGTTCTGACCAGCAACAAATCATAAACTTGGTCGTAACATACAGCGTTCTGACCAGTAACAAATCATAAACCTGGTCGTAGCATACAGTGTTTTGACCGGTAACAAATCATATACTTGGTCATACCATACAGTGTTCTGAGCAGCAGCAAATCATCAACTTGGTCATACCATACAGTGTTCTGACCAGTAACAAATCATAAACTTGGTCGTAGCATACAGTGTTCTGACCAGCAACAAATCATAAACTTGGTCGTAACATACAGCGTTCTGACCAGTAACAAATCATAAACTTAGTCGTAGCATACAGCGTTCTCACCAGTAACAAATCATAAACTTGGTAGAATATTATATGAACACAGCAGTCAATTTATATGTAATTATTACTTATCGTAACATGGAATTCTGACCAGTAACAAATCATAAACTTGGTAGAATACAATATGAACACAGCAGTCAATTTATATGTAACTATTACTTATCGTAACTTACAATGTTCTGACCAGTAACAAATCATAAACTTGGTCGTAGCATAGAGTGTTTTGACCGGTAACAAATCATAAAGTTGATCGTAACATACAGTGTTTTGACCGGTAACAAATCATAAACTTGGTCATACCATACAGTGTTCTGACCAGAAATCAATCATAAACTTCGACATACCATACAGTGTTCTAACCAGTAACGAATCATAAACTTGGTCGTAACATACAGCGTTCTGACCAGTAACAAATCATAAACTTGGTCGTAACATACAGTGTTTTGACCAGTAACAAATCATAAACTTGGTCGTAACATACAGCATTCTGACCAGTAACAAATCATAAACTTGGTCATACCATACAGTGTTCTGACCAGAAACAAATCGTAAACTTGGTCATACCATACAGTGTTCTGACCAGTAACAAATCATAAACTTTGTCGTAACATACAGTGTTCTGACCAGTAACAAATCATAAACTTGGTCGTAGCATAGTGTTTTGACCAGTAACAAATCATAAACTTGGTCGTAACATACAGCGTTCTGACCAATAACAAATCATTAACTTGGTCGTAACATACAGTGTTCTGACCAGTAACAAATCATAAACTTGGTCGTAACATACAGCGTTCTGACCAGTAGCAAATCATAAACTTGGTCATAACATACAGCGTTCTGACCAGCAACAAATCATAAACTTGGTCGTAACATACAGCGTTCTAACCAGTAACAAATCATAAACTTGGTCGTAGCATTCAGTGTTTTGACCGGTAACAAATCATATACTTGGTCATACCATACAGTGTTCTGAGCAGCAACAAATCATCAACTTGGTCATACCATACAGTGTTCTGACCAGTAACAAATCATAAACTGGGTCGTAGCATACAGTGTTCTGACCAGTAACAAATCATAAACTTGGTAGTAACATACAGCGTTCTGACCAGTAACAAATCATAAACTTGGTCGTAGCATACAGCGTTCTCACCAGTAACAAATCATAAACTTGGTAGAATATAATATGAAGACAGCAGTCAATTTATATGTAACTATTACTTATCGTAACATATGGCATTCTGACCAGTAACAAATCTTAAACTTGGTCGTAACATATAGTGTTCTGACCAGTAACAAATCATAAACTTGGTAGAATACAATATGAACACAGCAGTCAATTTATATGTAACTATTACTTATCGTAACTTACAATGTTCTGACCAATAACAAATCATAAACTTGGTCGTAGCATACAGTGTTTTGACCGGTAACAAATCATAAACTTGATCGTAGCATACAGTGTTCTGACCAGTAACAAATCATAAACTTGGTCGTAACATACAGTGTTTTGACTGGTAACAAATCATAAACTTGGTCATACCATACAGTGTTCTGACCAGAAACAAATCATAAACTTGGACATACCATACAGTGTTCTGACCAGTAACGAATCATAAACTTGGTCGTAACATACAGCGTTCTGACCAGTAACAAATCATAAACTTGGTCGTAACATACAGTGTTTTGACCAGTAACAAATCATAAACTTGGTCGTAACATACAGCATTCTGACCAGTAACAAATCATAAGCTTGGTCATACCATACAGTGTTCTGACCAGTAAAAAATCATAAACTTGGTCGTAGCATACAGTGTTCTGACCAGTAACAAATCATAAACTTGGTCGTAAGATAGTGTTTTGACCAGTAACAAATCATAAACTTGGTCGTAACATACAGCAATCTGACCAGTAACAAATCATAAACTTGGTAGAATATTATATGAACACAGCAGTCAATTTATATGTAACTATTACATATCGTAACATATGGCATTCTTACCAGTAACAAATCATAAACTTGGTCGTAACATATAGTGTTCTGACCGGTAACAAATCATAAACTTGGTAGAATACAATATGAACACAGCATTCAATTTATATGTAACTATTACTTATCGTAACTTACAGTGTTCTGACCAGTAACAAATCATAAACTTGGTCGTAACGTACAGTGTTTTGACCGGTAACAAATCATAAACTTGGTCATACCATACAGTGTTCTGACCAGAAACAAATCATAAACTTGGTCGTAGCATACAGCATTCTCACCAGTAACAAATCATAAACTTGGTAGAATATTATATGACCACAGCAGTCAATTTATATGTAACTATTACTTATCGTAAGATATGGCATTCTGACCAGTAACAAATCATAAACTTGGTCGTAACATATAGTGTTCAGATCAGTAACAAATCATAAACTTGGTAGAATACAATATGAACACAGCAGTCAATTTATATGTAACTATTACTTATCGTAACTTACAATGTTCTGACCAGTAACAAATCATAAACTTGGTCGTAGCATACAGTGTTTTGACCGGTAACAAATCATAAAGTTGATCGTAGCATACAGTGTTCTGACCAGTAACAAATCATAAACTTGGTCGTAACATAGTGTTTTGACCGTTAACAAATCATAAACTTGGTCATACCATACAGTGTTCTGACCAGAAACAAATCATAAACTTCGACATACCATACAGTGTTCTGACCAGTAACGAATCATAAACTTGGTCGTAACATACAGCGTTCTGACCAGTAACAAATCATAAACTTGGTCGTAACATACAGTGTTTTGACCAGTAACAAATCATAAACTTGGTCTTAACATACAGCATTCTGACCAGTAACAAATCATAAACTTGGTCATACCATTCAGTGTTCTGACCAGAAACAAATCGTAAACTTGGTCATACCATAGAGTGTTCTGACCAGTAACAAATCATAAACTTGGTCGTAGCATACAGTGTTCTGACCAGTAACAAATCATAAACTTGGTCGTAACATACAGCGTTCTGACCAGTAACAAATCATAAACTTGGTCGTAACATACAATGTTCTGACCAGTAACAAATCATAAACTTGGTCGTAGCATAGTGTTTTGACCAGTAACAAATCATAAACTTGGTCGTAACATACAGCGTTCTGACCAATAACAAATCATAAACTTGGTCGTAACATACAGTGTTCTGACCAGGAACAAATCATAAACTTGGTCGTAACATACAGCGTTCTGACCAGTAGCAAATCATAAACTTGGTCATAACATACAGCGTTCTGACCAGCAACAAATCATAAACTTGGTCGTAACATACAGCGTTCTGACCAGTAACAAATCATAAACTTGGTCGTAGCATACAGTGTTTTGACCGGTAACAAATCATATACTTGGTCATACCATACAGTGTTCTGAGCAGCAACAAATCATAAACTTGGTCATACCATACAGTGTTCTGACCAGTAACAAATCATAAACTTGGTCGTAGCATACAGTGTTCTGACCAGTAACAAATCATAAACTTGGTCGTAACATACAGCGTTTTGACCGGTAACAAATCATAAACTTGGTCGTAGCATACAGCGTTCTCACCAGTAACAAATCATAAACTTGGTCGTAACATAGAGTGTTCTGACCAGCAACAAATCATCAACTTGCTCGCGACATACAGCGTTCTGACCAGTAACAAGTCATAAACTTGGTCGTAACATACAGTGTTTTGACCAGTAACAAATCATAAATTTGGTCGTAACATACAGCGTTCTGACCAGTAACAATTCATAGACTTGGTCGTAGCATACAGTGTTTTAACCAGTAACAAATCATAAACTTGGTCGTAACATAGAGTGTTCTGACCAGCAACAAATCATCAACTTGCTCGTAACATACAGCGTTTTGACCAGTAACAAATCATAAACTTGGTCGTAGCATACAGCGTTCTCACCAGTAACAAATCATAAGCTTGGTCATAACATACAGCATTCTGACCAGTAACAAATCATAAACTTGGTCGTAGCATACAGTGTTTTGACCGGTAACAAATCATATACTTGGTCATACCATACAGTGTTCTGAGCAGCAACAAATCATAAACTTGGTCATACCATAGTGTTCTGACCAGTAACAAATCATAAACTTGGTCGTAGCATACAGTGTTCTGACCAGTAACAAATCATAAACTTGGTCGTAACATACAGCGTTTTGACCAGTAACAAATCATAAACTTGGTCGTAGCATACAGCGTTCTCACCAGTAACAAATCATAAACTTGGTCGTAACATGGTGTGTTCTGACCAGCAACAAATCATCAACTTGCTCGCAACATACAGCGTTCTGACCAGTAACAAATCATATACTTGGTCGTAACATAGAGTGTTCTGACCAGCAACAAATCATCAACTTGTTCGTAGCATACAGCGTTCTGACCAGTAACAAGTCATAAACTTGGTCGTAACATACAGCGTTCTGACCAGTAACAAATCATAAACTTGGTTGTAGCATACAGTGTTTTGACCAGTAACAAATCATAAACTTGGTCGTAACATAGTGTTCTGACCAGTAACATATTATAAACTTGGTCGTAACATACAGTGTTTTGACCAGTAACAAATCATAAACTTGGTCGTAGCATACAGTGTTCTGACCAGTAACAAATCATAAACTTGGTCGTAACATACAGCGTTCTGACCAGTAACAAATCATAAACTTGGTCGTAGCATACAGTGTTTTGACCGGTAGCAAATCATAAACTTGATAGAATGCAATATGAATACAGCAGTCAATTTATATGTAACTATTACTTATCGTAACATATGGCTTTCTGAAAAGTAACAAGTCATAAACTTGGTCGTAATATACAGTGTTCTGACCAGTAACAAATCATAAACTTGGTTGTAGCATACAGTGTTTTGACCGGTAACAAATCATAAACTTGGTAGAATACAATATGAACACAGCAGTCAATTTATATGTATCTATAACTTATCGTAACATATGGCGTTCTGAAAAGCAACAAATCATAAACTTGGTCGTAACATACAGTGTTCTGACCAGTAATAAATCATAAACTTGGTCGTAGCATAGTGTTCTGACCGGTAACAAATCATAAACTTGGTCATACCATACAGTGTTCTGAGCAGCATCAAATCATAAACTTGGTCATACCATACAGTGTTCTGACCAGTAACAATCATAAACTTGGTCGTAACATACAGCGTTCTGACCAGTAACAAATCATAAACTTGGTCGTAGCATACAGCGTTCTCACCAGTAACAAATCATAAACTTGGTCATAACATACAGCGTTCTCACCAGCAACAAATCATAAACTTGGTCGTAACATACAGCGTTCTGACCAGTAACAAATCATAAACTTGGTCGTAGCATACAGTGTTTTGACCGGTAACAAATCATATACTTGGTCATACCATACAGTGTTCTGAGCAGCAGCAAATCATCAACTTGGTCATATCATACAGTGTTCTGACCAGTAACAAATCATAAACTTGGTCGTAGCATACAGTGTTCTGACCAGCAACAAATCATAAACTTGGTCGTAACATACAGCGTTCTGACCAGTAACAAATCATAAACTTAGTCGTAGCATACAGCGTTCTCACCAGTAACAAATCATAAACTTGGTAGAATATTATATGAACACAGCAGTCAATTTATATGTAATTATTACTTATCGTAACATGGAATTCTGACCAGTAACAAATCATAAACTTGGTACAATACAATATGAACACAGCAGTCAATTTATATGTAACTATTACTTATCGTAACTTACAATGTTCTGACCAGTAACAAATCATAAACTTGGTCGTAGCATACAGTGTTTTGACCGGTAACAAATCATAAAGTTGATCGTAACATACAGTGTTTTGACCGGTAACAAATCATAAACTTGGTCATACCATACAGTGTTCTGACCAGAAACCAATCATAAACTTCGACATACCATACAGTGTTCTAACCAGTAACGAATCATAAACTTGGTCGTAACATACAGCGTTCTGACCAGTAACAAATCATAAACTTGGTCGTAACATACAGTGTTTTGACCAGTAACAAATCATAAGCTTGGTCGTAACATACAGCATTCTGACCAGTAACAAATCATAAACTTGGTCATACCATACAGTGTTCTGACCAGAAACAAATCGTAAACTTGGTCATACCATACAGTGTTCTGACCAGTAACAAATCATAAACTTTGTCGTAACATACAGTGTTCTGACCAGTAACAAATCATAAACTTGGTCGTAGCATAGTGCTTTGACCAGTAACAAATCATAAACTTGGTCGTAACATACAGTGTTCTGACCAATAACAAATCATTAACTTGGTCGTAACATACAGTGTTCTGACCAGTAACAAATCATAAACTTGGTCGTAACATACAGCGTTCTGACCAGTAGCAAATCATAAACTTGGTCATAACATACAGCGTTCTGACCAGCAACAAATCATAAACTTGGTCGTAACATACAGCGTTCTAACCAGTAACAAATCATAAACTTGGTCGTAGCATTCAGTGTTTTGACCGGTAACAAATCATATACTTGGTCATACCATACAGTGTTCTGAGCAGCAACAAATCATCAACTTGGTCATACCATACAGTGTTCTGACCAGTAACAAATCATAATCTTGGTCGTAGCATACAGTGTTCTGACCAGTAACAAATCATAAACTTGGTAGTAACATACAGCGTTCTGACCAGTAACAAATCATAAACTTGGTCGTAGCATACAGCGTTCTCACCAGTAACAAATCATAAACTTGGTAGAATATAATATGAAGACAGCAGTCAATTTATATGTAACTATTACTTATCGTAACATATGGCATTCTGACCAGTAACAAATCGTAAACTTGGTCGTAACATATAGTGTTCTGACCAGTAACAAATCATAAACTTGGTAGAATACAATATGAACACAGCAGTCAATGTATATGTAACTATTACTTATCGTAACTTACAATGTTCTGACCAATAACAAATCATAAACTTGGTCGTAGCATACAGTGTTTTGACCGGTAACAAATCATAAACTTGATCGTAGCATACAGTGTTCTGACCAGTAACAAATCATAAACTTGGTCGTAACATACAGTGTTTTGACTGGTAACAAATCATAAACTTGGTCATACCATACAGTGTTCTGACCAGAAACAAATCATAAACTTGGACATACCATACAGTGTTCTGACCAGTAACGAATCATAAACTTGGTCGTAACATACAGCGTTCTGACCAGTAACAAATCATAAACTTGGTCGTAACATACAGTGTTTTGACCAGTAACAAATCATAAACTTGGTCGTAACATACAGCATTCTGACCAGTAACAAATCATAAGCTTGGTCATACCATACAGTGTTCTGACCAGTAAAAAATCATAAACTTGGTCGTAGCATGCAGTGTTCTGACCAGTAACAAATCATAAACTTGGTCGTAAGATAGTGTTTTGACCAGTAACAAATCATAAACTTGGTCGTAACATACAGCAATCTGACCAGTAACAAATCATAAACTTGGTCATACCATACAGTGTTCTGACCAGAAACAAATCGTAAACTTGGTCATACCATACAGTGTTCTGACCAGTAACAAATCATAAACTTGGTCGTAGCATAGTGTTCTGACCAGTAACAAATCATAAACTTGGTCGTAACATACAGCGTTCTGACCAATAACAAATCATAAACTTGGTCGTAACATACAGTGTTCTGACCAGTAACAAATCATAAACTTGGTCGTAACATACAGCGTTCTGACCAGTAGCAAATCATAAACTTGGTCATAACATACAGCGTTCTGACCAGCAACAAATCATAAACTTGGTCGTAACATACAGCGTTCTGACCAGTAACAAATCATAAACTTGGTCGTAGCATACAATGTTTTGACCGGTAACAAATCATATACTTGGTCATACCATACAGTGTTCTGAGCAGCAACAAATCATAAACTTGGTCATACCGTACAGTGTTCTGACCAGTAACAAATCATAAACTTGGTCGTAGCATACAGTGTTCTGACCAGTAACAAATCATAAACTTGGTCGTAACATACAGCGTTCTGACCAGTAACAAATCATAAACTTGGTCGTAGCATACAGCGTTCTCACAAGTAACAAATCATAAACTTGGTAGAATATTATATGAACACAGCAGTCAATTTATATGTAACTATTACATATCGTAACATATGGCATTCTGACCAGTAACAAATCATAAACTTGGTCGTAACATATAGTGTTCTGACCGGTAACAAATCATAAACTTGGTAGAATACAATATGAACACAGCAGTCAATTTATATGTAACTATTACTTATCGTAACTTACAGTGTTCTGACCAGTAACAAATCATAAACTTGGTCGTAGCATAGTGTTTTGACCGGTAACAAATCATAAGCTTGATCGTAGCATACAGTGTTCTGACCAGTAACAAATCATAAACTTGGTCGTAACATACAGTGTTTTGACCGGTAACAAATCATAAACTTGGTCATACCATACAGTGTTCTGACCAGAAACAAATCATAAACTTGGTCGTAGCATACAGCATTCTCACCAGTAACAAATCATAAACTTGGTAGAATATTATATGAACACAGAAGTCAATTTATATGTAACTATTACTTATCGTAAGATATGGCATTCTGACCAGTAACAAATCATAAACTTGGTCGCAACATATAGTGTTCAGATCAGTAACAAATCATAAACTTGGTAGAATACAATATGAACACAGCAGTCAATTTATATGTAACTATTACTTATCGTAACTTACAATGTTCTGACCAGTAACAAATCATAAACTTGGTCGTAGCATACAGTGTTTTGACCGGTAACAAATCATAAAGTTGATCGTAGCATACAGTGTTCTGACCAGTAACAAATCATAAACTTGGTCGTAACATAGTGTTTTGAACGTTAACAAATCATAAACTTGGTCATACCATACAGTGTTCTGACCAGAAACAAATCATAAACTTCGACATACCATACAGTGTTCTGACCAGTAACGAATCATAAACTTGGTCGTAACATACAGCGTTCTGACCAGTAACAAATCATAAACTTGGTCGTAACATACAGTGTTTTGACCAGTAACAAATCATAAACTTGGTCTTAACATACAGCATTCTGACCAGTAACAAATTATAAACTTGGTCATACCATTCAGTGTTCTGACCAGAAACAAATCGTAAACTTGGTCATACCATAGAGTGTTCTGACCAGTAACAAATCATAAACTTGGTCGTAGCATACAGTGTTCTGACCATTAACAAATCATAAACTTGGTCGTAACATACAGCGTTCTGACCAGTAACAAATCATAAACTTGGTCGTAACATACAGTGTTCTGACCAGTAACAAATCATAAACTTGGTCGTAGCATAGTGTTTTGACCAGTAACAAATCATAAACTTGGTCGTAACATACAGCGTGCTGACCAATAACAAATCATAAACTTGGTCGTAACATACAGTGTTCTGACCAGGAACAAATCATAAACTTGGTCGTAACATACAGCGTTCTGACCAGTAGCAAATCATAAACTTGGTCATAACATACAGCGTTCTGACCAGCAACAAATCATAAACTTGGTCGTAACATACAGCGTTCTGACCAGTAACAAATCATAAACTTGGTCGTAGCATACAGTGTTTTGACCGGTAACAAATCATATACTTGGTCATACCATACAGTGTTCTGAGCAGCAACAAATCATAAACTTGGTCATACCATACAGTGTTCTGACCAGTAACAAATCATAAACTTGGTCGTAGCATACAGTGTTCTGACCAGTAACAAATCATAAACTTGGTCGTAACATACAGCGTTTTGACCGGTAACAAATCATAAACTTGGTCGTAGCATACAGCGTTCTCACCAGTAACAAATCATAAACTTGGTCGTAACATAGAGTGTTCTGACCAGCAACAAATCATCAACTTGGTCGTAACATACAGCGTTCTGACCAGTAACAAATCATAAACTTGGTCGTAGCATACAGTGTTTTGACCGGTAACAAATCATATACTTGGTCATACCATACAGTGTTCTGAGCAGCAACAAATCATAAACTTGGTCATACCATACAGTGTTCTGACCAGTAACAAATCATAAACTTGGTCGTAGCATACAGTGTTCTGACCAGTAACAAATCATAAACTTGGTCGTAACATACAGCGTTTTGACCGGTAACAAATCATAAACTTGGTCGTAGCATACAGCGTTCTCACCAGTAACAAATCATAAACTTGGTCGTAACATAGAGTGTTCTGACCAGCAACAAATCATCAACTTGCTCGCGACATACAGCGTTCTGACCAGTAACAAGTCATAAACTTGGTCGTAACATACAGTGTTTTGACCAGTAACAAATCATAAATTTGGTTGTAACATACAGCGTTCTGACCAGTAACAATTCATAGACTTGGTCGTAGCATACAGTGTTTTAACCAGTAACAAATCATAAACTTGGTCGTAACATAGAGTGTTCTGACCAGCAACAAATCATCAACTTGCTCGTAACATACAGCGTTTTGACCAGTAACAAATCATAAACTTGGTCGTAGCATACAGCGTTCTCACCAGTAACAAATCATAAGCTTGGTCATAACATACAGCATTCTGACCAGTAACAAATCATAAACTTGGTCGTAGCATACAGTGTTTTGACCGGTAACAAATCATATACTTGGTCATACCATACAGTGTTCTGAGCAGCAACAAATCATAAACTTGGTCATACCATAGTGTTCTGACCAGTAACAAATCATCAACTTGGTCGTAGCATACAGTGTTCTGACCAGTAACAAATCATAAACTTGGTCGTAACATACAGCGTTTTGACCAGTAACAAATCATAAACTTGGTCGTAGCATACAGCGTTCTCACCAGTAACAAATCATAAACTTGGTCGTAACATGGTGTGTTCTGACCAGCAACAAATCATCAACTTGCTCGCAACATACAGCGTTCTGACCAGTAACAAGTCATAAACTTGGTCGTAACATACAGTGTTTTGACCAGTAACAAATCATAAACTTGGTCGTAACATAGAGTGTTCTGACCAGCAACAAATCATCAACTTGTTCGTAACATACAGCGTTCTGACCAGTAACAAGTCATAAACTTGGTCGTAACATACAGCGTTCTGACCAGTAACAAATCATAAACTTGGTTGTAGCATACAGTGTTTTGACCAGTAACAAATCATAAACTTGGTCGTAACATAGTGTTCTGACCAGTAACATATTATAAACTTGGTCGTAACATACAGTGTTTTGACCAGTAACAAATCATAAACTTGGTCGTAGCATACAGTGTTCTGACCAGTAACAAATCATAAACTTGGTCGTAACATACAGCGTTCTGACCAGTAACAAATCATAAACTTGGTCGTAGCATACAGTGTTTTGACCGGTAGCAAATCATAAACTTGATAGAATGCAATATGAATACAGCAGTCAATTTATATGTAACTATTACTTATCGTAACATATGGCTTTCTGAAAAGTAACAAGTCATAAACTTGGTCGTAATATACAGTGTTCTGACCAGTAACAAATCATAAACTTGGTTGTAGCATACAGTGTTTTGACCGGTAACAAATCATAAACTTGGTAGAATACAATATGAACACAGCAGTCAATTTATATGTATCTATAACTTATCGTAACATATGGCGTTCTGAAAAGCAACAAATCATAAACTTGGTCGTAACATACAGTGTTCTGACCAGTAATAAATCATAAACTTGGTCATACCATACAGTGACCCGTAGCAGGAGATTCCGAATATTAGCTCGGAAAATAGAGTTCGGAGTATTCGGACTTTTCCGAATGAGAAAAAAAAATATTTTCGTGAAAAAACAGAGGATTTTGATGAATTTCCATATTATTTCCGCATATAATTCGGATACTCCGAATGAGCTCGAAAAAAAATTCGGAATTATCCGAATGACCTCGGAAAAAATTCGCAATTGTCCGAAAATTCCGAATGACCTCGGAAAAAAATTCGGAATTATCCGAATTGACCTCGGAAAAAAATTCGGAATTCCGAATTAAGGTCGGAAACTACCACCCTTATTCGGAAAATATCGTGAGATTCGGAAATTATTCCAAGCTAGCTCTGAGAAAATTTCCGCATTAGCTTTGCCACTTTTGGTGCAATTTCTGAGCTTCATTCGAAAAAAAATTCCGAACTATATCTGGAAAAAATACCCAAACTACATTTGTTAAAAAGTTTCAGAACTACATTCGGACAAAAATTCTGTATAAATTTTTTTATACATAAATTTCCATAAAATCAGAAAAAGTAGATTTATGTCTGACAATGAAATCATTTAACATAATATACTTTTTGTTTTATTTTAATTCTTCAAAGAAAAAACAATGTCCACTATCTTTGTAAAAAAGTGTTTTTGGCACTATTGTCTAAGTAGATATCTAATTTTAAAGCTCCTTGAACAGGTTTGGCTTCAAGGCTTCTGCCAACTTCCCAGTAACATCCTTTTTAGATACATGTGGCCACCTTTTACCAATAATATCTGAAAAAGAAAGATTTTTTGTAATGCATGTAAATATCGTGCTTATCACTATCAGTATCAGTTTATAATGTGATTTTGTTTCATATACATTTATTGCACATCCACTCAGATTGAAATATTATTTGTTGTTATTTTACATCATGTACAGGAATATCAATTATATTAATTAATATTTTTAAACATTTAAAAGCTTATATCAACTTCCCTACATTAACATGTCTATCTCTTTCTCTCATAATTTGTTTACGACTTAGAAAATGTGATGTCATTTAATCATTTGCAGCATAGAAGACAAATTCTGGACATTTTATTTCTATATGGGGCTATAATGGTCATAATCGTATTCAAGTTGCAATTACCTATGCAAAACTTGCAACCCTGCTTATGGTGAGGTGTCCTCGATAGAACATCAATATCAAATTCACTTGCAGTATTATGTCAATTTTCCCAAATAATTTTGAACGAAATAATGTTATGTTTTGGTAATATATTGTCTTTTTAATGATTTATATGTAACAGAGAAGACATCGTAACTTTATAACTTGTGTCTAATTCATTGTCAATAAAATATGTCTTGAGTAAAGTACAACATTATGTGACAAAGATTGTTAGTGACTTATGACAGGTCGTGATTTTCTCCAGGTCCTATGGCTTCCTTCACCAATAAAAGTGGCCGCCACAATGTAACTAAAATACTATTGAAAGTGGTGTTAAACATCATGATCAAAACCCTCTTTTACTATATGCAAGTATTAAACTATAATAAATTTAACAAAAACTGGTTTTTATGGTAGATATTTTCATTCTTCTATCATTCATATTGCATTTATTAACATGATGGTTATCAAGAATTCATAATGGCAGCTCCCTTAGAGTAGAAGACAATCGAATGATAAGCAGATTTTGAACTTGACACCAAATGCATGCCAATGTATAATTTACCTGATGTTTATTCCACAACTAGTACTGTACCTAGTACCGCAAATTTACAAGTTGTTGCTGCATGTTCTGTGTGGTTATCTGTAAATACTGGTTCTCAATCTTGGGGGTATTGAGTTGATTCTGTTGACATTGTATTTGTTGGTTGTTGCGTGTGACCTCCTCTTGTAGAATGGTACAATCTACACATACTTCGTGATTTTGCGTGCTGGTTGAAGGCTCTGGAGACATTAGGATGTCCATGGATAATTTGAAGAGTTGACTTGCTGGTAAGTAACTATAATATAATTGTATTTGCATTCAGTTTTAGGATATATAATTGTTAACAAAGCTAATAATCAATTTAGAAATACAACTGTCTTTTAAGTTTTTCTGAAATATTTGTTTCAATATTTAGTGTTTGACATAACTAGTTGCTGCTTTTTTACTGATTATTGATTTCCTAAGTAAGGTGTACTTGTGCATTATTTTTTGTCAACAAGCTTGTTTTTTATGTTTTAGTTACTATATTGGAAATTGTTGGGTATGTACATGTATAGATACAGTATGGGTGGGACTAAAATTCACGAGAAAGCTTCGCTTTCGAGTTAATTTTGTCCTACCCATGCTGTATCAATACATACCCATCATTTCCAATATAGTAAGTCACATGTACCTTGGTCATTCGACTTTCCTTTGTTAAAAGTGTGATGATGAAATGGCAAATGCCTTGACTCCTCCTATGTGATACATTTATGTGCAGATATCATCACACTTTTAACAAAGGAAAGTCGAATGACCATGGTACATGTACATTGGGTAATATAGGATAAAGTTTGATTTAACACATTAGCATGTCATTGGCTTAAAGACAAAATCATAATTCTTGTGCATATTCTGCTAGTACATGTATACTTTAAAATTTACATAATAAGAATAGTTTATATAAATTAACCCAGCTTATATTACAATATATACATAATATATATGCACGACCTCATTTTTTATTTTTTTTTACATGTTTCTTTTTTTTAACCTGGGTCCATTCGCCCTTATTTTGGTCAATAAAGACAGTCACGAGTCTCACTTGTAAAAAAAATAGTGAGTTCTAACTTAGAATCTAAGCACAAGTAATGAGCACAGGCACTTGTTTCTGGTAAAAATTTTTTTTACCTAGAGGCTAGATACTGACTTTACTGTGGTAATGAGTCCAGGATTCGCCCATACGAGTTGCAAGCATTTCTGGTTGGGTTAGGGTTAGTTTTGTATTATTTTTTATGATAATCCATTTACTGGATTTTATATCAATAAATAATTTGAATTTGGTCGGGAGTAGTTCGCCCCCCCCCCTTTTTTTCCCCTAATTTGACCTAAATGACAACACAGGGTAGTTGCATTACATTTTAAGAAAACTTGTTGAGCCAGATGGGTGTGTAGATAGCTTGTGAGAGATAAATCCTCCAGTTCTTGGTCTATACATTGTTACAAATTACATATGATATATGATACTTACGACGAATCATTGATGCATTCCTAATCCTGGCCCTAGGCTAGCTATGTCTGACCGCCTTTACCAAATCTAACAAGAAGTCAAGATTTTGCGAGACTCTATTATGTTGCTGACATTAAGAAAGTTGCCGGTAATTGGGTTGTCGTTTGTCCATATAATAAATTCAAATATGCGTGATATCCATACTGAACGTAGCGATAATTTTTGTTGTTTACATTTTTTATATTCAAAATATTTACAAAATTGGCGCCTCCCACGCTTCTCGATGATTGGTCGTTGAATCGGATTCCCTGCATTTCGTTAATTTCCGATGCGTGTCTACGAAAGTTTGTTTAATCAACTCATAGATATGGATGTTTAAAGTAATGTTAAATTTGATCTTTAGTAAAAAAAACAAATAAATAAAGAGTTTTAATTTGCTGGATTTTCTTTTTCAACAATATTTATTAAATATTTTTCTCCCATAATGCCATTTGTAAACAACCCGCCATCTTTAAATCTGTTAGTGTTAGATGAAAACACGAACTAGTACTAAAACGTGTTCTTGGTAGCATCGAAGGTAATTTGTTTACAAAACGACTTATGAAGCACACAGTCAAGTCTATCCTTAGACATAAATTGAATCCCAAATGGATTCAAAGGCACTATAAACAACAGAAAATAGTAACCCCCCCATTTGAATGGCCAATGCAACCTGGCTAGCGGTCGTAGGGAATCTAATCATGCACAGACACCATTTGTAATTAGGTATCGTTTCTTTCCTTTGAAACTCTTTCTGCATTAAAGTAACATTTCAAGAGCCTATATATCATAACTTAACCCATTTTCGACGGTTTGTTTCACGTTAACTTATGATTGATCTTCTACATCCTACGATGTTCCATCACTCGTGATGATTATACATCGGCGCGAACAGACAAGATTAAAAATTCCAAATTGATAAAATAACAACATTTATATACACTGTACATAATAAATAGAAAATTAGAATTTTCAAACTCAAAGACAAAGGTAAAAGTATCACCTATCAATGGAATGCCATTTCCAATTGGATTAGTTTATATAAATAATGATCTAAAAAAAATAATCATATATACATTATATTTCAATGACCTCTGCAGTTCGTTATGCAAACAAATTGACACATTTATTTGTTTTGTCCTGTCATGAATGCATGATGCACAAATATAAAAAGCAAAGACTTAGTGTTTATCCATATTGGTCAAGTTCAGTGTTTACTATGATTATTTAGAAAGACATGACATTTCACTGTAATAATCTTTTATATATATATAGAACACCATAAGTTTTATGTAATATTTTAAATGTGTTTTATTTGTTTTCAGCTGGTACAAATTGTATGTAGCCAAAAGAAGATGTTCACTTGACCAAGACCCCTTATTATCGCAGGTATTTATTCATTGTGTATTTGTCTATGTTATGCCTGGTACATTTTCCACTGCTTCATGCTTAAGTGTATAGTGCATTATGGTGTGGTAGATCATGGGTTTGAGCTCCGGCAAGGTTAAAACAAAGACTTAAATTGGTTCTTGTGCTCCACTAATCACACAGCATAATGTTCCAGGTTGGAGAGGCATGCCTTATTCCAGACTGTTATTTCAGTGATCTGGCATTAAAAATCGTGTTGGTCTACAAGAAGCAGACACCATCTCATCAAATTGTAACTTGTTTTCGCCATGATATAGCTAAAACGTTGCTCACTTGGCATTAAACAACTAAACAACAATCATTCACTTACTAAATGTATAGATGTATAGTGTCTACAATTTTGGTTATTTGTTCCCATAAATATTTAAACTAGGACTTAACTTAGAGCAAGGTAAAATAATTATAAAATCTGATGATTAAGAAAATAATTGAGTTGCTAAATCAATTATTTGTAACTTACACAATATGATTTCAAAATGGAACAAATATATTATGAAAAAAACCAACTTAATTAGTGCTGGTCATGCAGAAATAAAACATGCAATTTTTTTTTTAATATATTTAATTTCATTTTACCTATAAATTTCCATGTATAATTCTATTGTCTGAAGTTGTAATTTGACAGCAGGATACAACTGTAATAACCTACTATATTGTATTAATATGTGAAATCTTTACATTTTGTATATTTAAATGTAATAAGTTATTTTAAGGTTTGTTTTTCTTACATATTTTGTAATTTTATTTCAGGAAAATTGAAGAACAAGATGATCAGTCAGTCATAGAGGAACCACAACATACATATTTTCAATTCAGGGAATATTGACACGTGTGGATCAAGTGTAAATGTCTGTTGAAGACAGAAAAGCACGGCTAAATTTAACTGTAGTACAGACCAATCACTTGTTACAGATAGACATGGACATTTAAAGAAGAACTGGTTGAGAACTTTGTTGAGAGAGATTGAACTGGGACATACTCTTATTCTGAATGTTTGGGAGAATCTTGAGTTGGGGGAAAATCAATGAAAAATGATTAAGACACTTTATTATATTGAAGTGTTAGGGTGTTTATCGCCACTTTTAACAATCTTTCAGTTGTATCACAGTGCATGAAGCTCAGTTTTATTGGTGGAGGAAAACGGAAAAAACCACCGAGCAGGATTTGAACTCACAACTTTAGTGGTGATAGGCACTGATTGCACATGTAGTTGAAAATCAAACTACCATACGATCAAGATGGCCATTTTTATTATAATATTGAAAGCATGCAACAGACAATATAGTGACTATTCCTGAAGTCTTTTTTTTTTAGAAGCCTTTGTATTCTATTTATGTTCTACTTTGTTATCCTATGTTTATGTACTATAACTATATAAATATTATTATCAGCAAGTAAAAGTTGCCATATTCAGATTTCTTCCTTTTGTTTTTATGAAAAAATGATTTTCTGTGCAATGAGGTTTGCTGAACAATGTTGAAAAGTGTTGTATATACAGTCATACCTGGTTATGTCAATATCAGATACACCTCGAGGGCGCTAGATTGTGGGTTCGAGCCCTGTTCGGGTCAAATTAAAGAATATAAAATTGGTATCTGTTGCTTCTCCACTAAGCAGGTTGGCTCGGAATCAGAATAATGTGTCCGAGTTGAGTGACATGTCTACCTGCAGATTGTTGTTTCAGTGAGCTAGCACTATAAAATTCAACTCGGCGTGTTGGTCTAGTACAAAGTGGACCTGAACATGTTCTCATTGAAAATTAACTTGTTCTCGCCATGATATAGCTGAAAAATGACTGAATTGGTGTTAAGCAACAATCACTCACTCAATCTCAGATAAGTTGTTTCTTTGGATAACTAAAAGTAAGAAGTTTGACATTATGAGGTTCGACTGTATACAATATTTAAACTTCAATCATCATTAGAAACCTCAAGACCTCAGTAATTGCATGTACATGATGAGTGATCAATATAGTACCTATTAACTTTCTTATGCATACTATGATGGAAACTTGATCTAATTTTGAATATTTGATGAGGAGTAAATTTTCAGAACCCAGAAAAAATGTAATCTGCATCCATCAAACTAATGACTATGTGTAGCACAGTGAATGCTCAATTTTCTGGAGAACACAAGTTTTCACTATTTTAGTGAAGTTCATGTTACTTGTTTTCAATTTTCTATGTTTTATGCTGGTCTTTGTCTAATTTTCTTTGAAAAAATTTGAATATACCAAAGAGTTGAACAGTTTTAACACCTGTTTCAGTGAAGATTAGAAACATCACTATTTATTAAATTTTTATTCTAACTGAAGACTTGGCAGTATTAATCAATTAGTTAATATTAGTTGATATTCTTCATTCAATTAGATATTAATTAAATTTAAAAATAAAACCTTAAGAAATGACTAAATCAACTTTTCCACAAAAAAAAAAATTTTCTGGCCTAAAAAATGAGAGTCAAACTTTCTGAACTTTTTCCAACATTAAAAAAATCAAAGTCCAACTTTCCAAGCTTTATACAACATAAAAAATGACAAAGTCCTATTTTCCGAATTTATTCTAACCATAAAATATTGCAAAGTCTATTTTCCAAACTTTTCCGCCATCAAAAATGACAAAGTCCAACTTTCCGCATCTTTTTCCGCCATTAAAAATGATAAAGTTCAACTTTCCGAGCTTTTTCCGCCAATAAAAATGACAAAGTCCAACTTTCCGAACTTTTTTTGCCAATAGAAATAATAAAGTCCAACTTTCCGCACTTTTTCCAACATAAAAAATTACAAAGTTCAAATTTCCGCACTTTTTCCGCCATTAAAAATGATTAAGTCCAACTTTCCGAGCTTTTTCCGACATAAAAAATGACAAAGTTCAAATTTCCGCACCTTTTCCGATCTAAAAAATGGCAAAGTCCAAATTTCCAAGCTGTTTCCGAATATTTCCGAATTATTTCATTCGGAATTCCGAACTCTATTCGGAATCTCCTGCTACGGGGACTTCTGACCAGTAACAAATCATAGTCTTGGTAGAATACAATATGAATACAGCAGTCAAATTATATGAAACTATTACTAATCGTAGCATATTTTGTTGTGTTGGGCTACAATTCCACATATTTTTCAAACAAAATTCAAAAAGGTAAAACATGCTACTCCGAGGAACAAGTGATCAGTATGCTGGAGTTCCTCATCGATAACATATTTGTCTCCTTTGGAGGGACACTGTTTCAGCAGGTCGTCGGCATACCAATTGGTACGAAATGTGCCCCTCTTCTAGCTGGTTTATTTTTATACTCATATGAGTCGGAGTTTCTTCAAAAGCTTGTAAAAGATAAGAAGATTCATGAGGCTAGAGCCTTTAATTTCACATACAGGTATATTGATGACGTTTTATCTATCAATAATTCTAGATTTACAGAATTTCTTCCATTGATATATCCTCCAGAGCTGGAAGTTAAAGACTCAGACCACAGATACAGCTTCGTCCGCATCATTTTTGGACTTATACCTCGAATTTGACGACAGTGGTCAACTCAGTACTAAAATATATGATAAACGGGACGACTTCAATTTTAAGACTAGTATTACTGTGAACACAGCTCACTAAGATATACCCCCCGCTCCCCACATCTGTCCAATCTATTTCCATAACCAAAACATTACGGATTGTTCCGACCAAAAATGAAAGTGGTCCTCCTCTCTTCACCAGTAAGCTGCTGATAAAATTTCAAAACATTCTGAGAAACACTACTCAAGTTATCATACGACATAGGGTAAAAATCCTATTTTACGTCATATCAAGTCCAATAACACTGGAACGGCAAAAGTGAAAATCTTCAAAAATGAAAGGGATCCTCCTCTCTTCACCAGTAAACAGCTGATAAAATTTTAAAAGATTCTAAGAAACACAACTCAAGTGATAGTACGACATAGGATTTGTCTACAGACGGACGGACATGGTGAAACCAGTATACCCCCTACAACTTCGTTGCAGGGGGTATAATCATAAATTTTCCAAATATGTGCAGCAATATACCAGCTTCTCCTGCATATGGTGTTTACATCTCACAATTGATTCGCTATGCAAGGGCCAGTAGCAATTATTCTGATTTCCTGAAACGTCATCTTCATCTGAGAAACAGGCTACTGGACCAGGGCTATGAAAAGATTCGTCGTATTCGATCTCTTAAAAAATTTATATTTCGATACCAAGATCTTGTCGAAATATATTCTGTCTCTGCAGAAAAGATTATAAGCGATGGATTTTCACATAGTGAAAATTTATAAAGATAAGGTAGTCAACAAAAATGTCAAAAATATTTTTCTATCAATGTGTAACGTAAAAGTGTCTTTGACATTTACTTCACTGAGTTTGGTGCTGCTTTGACAACTGTTTTACCTGTTTTGTTCAAGTATTGTTATAAATACTGTTATAGTGACAGCCGGAAACTTTGAGCCGTAATGAAAGCGGGAGCTTTGGCACATTAAAATCTGATTCAACCCACCATTTCTTTAGAAATGCCTGTACCAAGTCAGGGTCATTACGGTTTTCACTGTTTTCCAGATGTTGACTGATTTTGTCTGTTTATATAATTATGAGTTTTGACTTTCCCTTTGTAAGATTGCTCGGAGTTCGGTAATTTTGTTATTACCCTTCTATACAGTGTTCTGACCAGTAACAAATCATAAACTTGGTAGAGTACAATATGAACACAGCTGTCAATATATATGTAACTATTACTAATCATAATATACAGTGTTCTGACAAGTAACAAATCATAAACTTGGTAGAATACAATATGAACTCAGCAGTCACTTTATATGTAACTATTACTAATCGTAACATATGGCGTTCTGTCCAGTAACAAATCATAAACTTGGTAGAATGCAATATAAATTTGCAGTCAATTTATATTTAGCTATTACTAATCGTAACATACGGCGTTCTGACCAGTAGCAAATCATAAACTTCATAGAATATCCATCTGAATTGTTGTCTCTGTCAACCGCCATCGTTAATTTTACCACCACAGCAAAACCAGAATTTTAATCTTAATAAAAAGGCAACAGAGGAAACACTGCTGCTAGGTTTGGTATATGTTGTTAAGTAGCATTGAAGACGAAAATGTTCAAAAATGTGAAATGTATATATTATAATGATGACTGACATCAAGTAATAACAATATAATAATGGGTCACATGATCTGTTGGTCCAATCAAGCTAACATACAGACATAACTGATGCATAATATAGAAGAACAGACAATGGATAGATGACATATGTTGAAATATGAACAAGATAAGGGTATTAAGCCAACTTACCAGTCTGTAATTCACGTTCCCAATCCTGAAATTGTCAATACAAAATGTTACTTAAATATATTGCTTTGCATCTTATGTCAACACTTAATTTTTTTTTATAAAATTGTAGTACCACATAGACCCTGAAGTCTATTTATTTCAGTATGATTCTTTGTAGAACCACATAGACCCTGGAGACTCTATTTGTACCAGCATGATTCATTGTAGAACTACATTGGCACTGGAGCCTCTATTTATAGCAGTATGATTGTTTGTAGAACCACATAGTCCCTGGAATCTCTAGTTGTACCGGTATGATTCTTTGTAGAACCACATAGACATTGAAGTCCCTATTTGTACCAGTATTATTCTTTGTAGAACCACATATACCCTGGAATCTCTAGTTGTACCAGTATGATTCTTTGTAGAACCACATAGATTGATTGATTATTGGTGCTTAATGCCACTTTCAGCAATATTTCAGCTATAACATGGTGACCAGTTCTAGTGGTGGAAGAAGCCGGAGTACCTGGAGAGAACCACCGACCATGGGCAAGCAACTTGTAAACTTTATCACTTGCGGCTGCGAGTCGAGTGCACCCTTTTTGTAATTTATACAGTTGTATTGGTGATAGGCACTTGAACCAGATAAACACTGGAGCCTTCATTTGTACCAGTATGATTCTCTGTAGAATAACCTAAACCCTGGAGCCTCTATTTGTACCAGTATGATTCTTTGTAGAATAACCTAAGCACTTGAGCCTCCATATCTACCAGTATGATTCTTTGTAGAACTACATAGATCTGGAGTCTCTATTTGAACCAGTATTATTCTTGGTAGAACATCATAGACCCTGAAGTCCCTATTTGTACCAGTGTTATTCTTTGTAGAACCACATAGACCCTGGAATCTCTAGTTGTACCAGTATGTTTCTTTGTAGAACTACATAGATCTGGAGTCTCTATTTGTACCAGTATTATTCTTGGTAGAACATCATAGACCCTGAAGTCCCTATTTGTACCAGTGTTATTCTTTGTAGAACCACATAGACCCTGGAATCTCTAGTTGTACCAGTATGTTTCTTTGTAGAACTACATAGATCTGGAGTCTCTATTTGTACCAGTATTATTCTTGGTAGAACATCATAGACCCTGAAGTCCCTATTTGTACCAGTGTTATTCTTTGTAGAACCACATAGACCCTGGAATCTCTAGTTGTACCAGTATGTTTCTTTGTAGAACTACATAGATCTGGAGTCTCTATTTGTACCAGTATTATTCTTGGTAGAACAACACAGACCTTGAAGTCCCTATTTGTACCAGTGTTATTCTTTGTAGAACCATATAGACCCTGGAATCTCTAGTTGTACCAGCATGATTCTTTGTAGAACCACATAGACAATGGACCTTCATTTGTACCAGTAGGAATCTTTGTAGAACCGCATAGACCCTGTAGTCTCTATTTTTACCAGTATGATTCTTTATAGAACCATAGACCCTGGAGTCTCTATTTGTACCAGTATAATTCTTTGTAGAACCACATAGAAACTGGAGTCTCTATTTGTACCAGTATGATTCTTTGTAGAATAACCTAAACCCTGGAGCCTCCATTTGTACCAGTATGATTCTTTGTAGAACCACATAGAAACTGGAGTCTCTATTTGTACCAGTATGATTCTTTATAGAACCATAGACCCTGGAGTCTCTATTTGTCCCATGTATGATTCTTTATAGAACCATACACCCTGGAGTCTCTATTTGTACCAGTATGATTCTTTGTAGAACCACATAGAAACTGGAGTCTCTATTTGTACCAGTATGATTCTTTGTAGAACCACAGAAACTGGAGTCTCTATTTGTACCAGTATGATTATTTATAGAACCATAGACCCTGGAGTCTCTATTTGTACCAGTATAATTCTTTGTAGAACCACATAGAAACTGGAGTCTCTATTTGTACCAGTATGATTCTTTGTAGAATAACCTAAACCCTGGAGCCTCCATTTGTACCAGTATGATTCTTTGTAGAACCACATAGAAACTGGAGTCTCTATTTGTACCAGTATGATTCTTTATAGAACCATAGACCCTGGAGTCTCTATTTGTCCCATGTATGATTCTTTATAGAACCATACACCCTGGAGTCTCTATTTGTACCAGTATGATTCTTTGTAGAACCACATAGAAACTGGAGTCTCTATTTGTACCAGTATGATTCTTTGTAGAACCACAGAAACTGGAGTCTCTATTTGTACCAGTATGATTCTTTATAGAACCATAGACCCTGGAGTCTCTATTTGTACCAGTATGATTCTTTGTAGAGCCACATAGAAACCGGAGTCTCTATTTGTCCCAGTATGATTCTTTGTAGAACCACATAGAAACTGGAGTCTCTATTTGTACCAGTATGATTCTTTATAGAACCATAGACCCTGGAGTCTCTATTTGTCCCAGTATGATTCTTTATAGAACCATAGACCCTGGAGTCTCTATTTGTACCAGTATGATTCTTTGTAGAACCACATAGAAACTGGAGTCTCTATTTGTACCAGTATGATTCTTTGTAGAACCACATAGAAACTGGAGTCTCTATTTGTACCAGTATGATTCTTTATAGAACCATAGACCCTGGAGTCTCTATTTGTACCAGTATGATTCTTTGTAGAGCCACATAGAAACCGGAGTCTCTATTTGTCCCAGTATGATTCTTTATAGAACCATAGACCCTGGAGTCTCTATTTGTACCAGTATGATTCTTTGTAGAGCCACATAGAAACTGGAGTCTCTATTTGTACCAGTATGATTCTTTGTAGAATAACCTAAACCCTGGAGCCTCCATTTGTACCAGTATGATTCTTTGTAGAACCACATAGAAACTGGAGTCTCTATTTGTACCAGTATGATTCTTTATAGAACCATAGACCCTGGAATCTCTATTTGTACCAGTATGATTCTTTGTAGAACCACATAGAAACTGGAGTCTCTATTTGTACCAGTATGATTCTTTGTAGAACCACATAGAAACTGGAGTCTCTATTTGTTCCAGTATGATTCTTTAAAGAACCATAGACCGTGGAGTCTCTATTTGTACCAGTATGATTCTTTGTAGAACCACATAGAAACTGGAGTCTCTATTTGTACCAGTATGATTCTTTGTAGAACCACATAGAAACTGAAGTCTCTATTTGTTCCAGTATGATTCTTTAAAGAACCATAGACCCTGGAGTCTCTATTTGTCCCAGTATGATTCTTTGTAGAACCACATAGAAACTGGAGTCTCTATTTGTACCAGTATGATTCTTTATAGAACCATAGACCCTGGAGTCTCTATTTGTCCCAGTATGATTCTTTATAGAACCATAGACCCTGGAGTCTCTATTTGTACCAGTATGATTCTTTGTAGAACCACATAGAAACTGGAGTCTCTATTTGTACCAGTATGATTCTTTGTAGAACCACATAGAAACTGGAGTCTCTATTTGTACCAGTATGATTCTTTATAGAACCATAGACCCTGGAGTCTCTATTTGTACCAGTATGATTCTTTGTAGAGCCACATAGAAACCGGAGTCTCTATTTGTCCCAGTATGATTCTTTATAGAACCATAGACCCTGGAGTCTCTATTTGTACCAGTATGATTCTTTGTAGAGCCACATAGACACTTGAGCCTTCATTTGTACCAGTATGATTCTTTGTAGAACCACATAGAAACTGGTGTCTCTATTTGTCCCAGTATGATTCTTTATAGAACCATAGACCCTGGAGTCTCTATTTGTACCAGTATGATTCTTTGTAGAACCACATACACCATGGAGTCTCTATTTATACCAGTATGATTCTTTGTAGAACCACATAGAAACTGGAGTCTCTATTTGTACCAGTATGATTCTTTGTAGAATAACCTAAACCCTGGAGCCTGCATTTGTACCAGTATGATTCTTTGTAGAACCACATAGAAACTGGAGTCTCTATTTGTACCAGTATGATTCTTCATAGAACCATAGACCCTGGAGTCTCTATTTGTACCAGTATGATTCTTTGTAGAACCACATAGAAACTGGAGTCTCTATTTGTACCAGTATGATTCTTTGTAGAGCCACATAGACACTTGAGCCTTCATTTGTACCAGTATGATTCTTTATAGAACCACATAGAAACTGGAGTCTCTATTTGTACCAGTATGATTCTTTATAGAACCATAGACCCTGAAGTCTCTATTTGTACCAGTATGATTCTTTGTAGAGCCACATAGACACTTGAGCCTTCATTTGTACCAGTATGATTCTTTGTAGAACCACATAGAAACTGATGTCTCTATTTGTCCCAGTATGATTCTTTATAGAAGCATAGACCCTGGAGTCTCTATTTGTACCAGTATGATTCTTTGTAGAACCACATACACCATGGAGTCTCTATTTATACCAGTATGATTCTTTGTAGAACCACATAGAAACTGGAGTCTCTATTTGCACCAGTATGATTCTTTAAAGAACCATAGACCTTGGAGTCTCTATTTGTACCAGTATGATTCTTTATAGAACCATAGACCCCGGAGTCTCTATTTGTACCAGTATGATTCTTTATAGAACCATAGACCCTGGAGTTTCTATTTGTACCAATATGATTCTTTGTAGAACCACATAGACACTCACTAGGAAATAGAAAATGCAAATATGCTCGTTTTTTGGCAAATATAACCAGTAAAATGCTAATAATTAAACATTACCAATTATATTAGCGCTTACCAGTTAAATTTGACAATTCCTGTTTATATTTGTCATTGTCTTGTTATATTTGCATTTGTCCTATTAAATTTGCATTCTCCTGTTAAATTTGCATTTGTCCTATTAAATTTGCATATTTTTTAATATTTGCTTTTTTCCTTTTAAATTCGTCTTGGTCATGTTATATTTGCATCGTCGAGTTAAATTTGCATTCTCCTGTTAAATTTGAATTGTCGTGTTATTTTTGCATTTTACCATTTAAATCGCACGGTCATCTAAACCACCCGCTGAGTACAGAGATTATGTAATACTCTAGTCGTCACTAGCTCATTGAATATGATGACCTATAGTATTAATTTATCGTGTATCTATATTTATTACATACTTAGTTCAAATAAAGGCATTTTTGTATGACCAATATGACCGGAAGTAAACTGTCCATATTTTCACACCCCGGGAAAATAACCGGTTATTGGATTACTACAAGATCATTTTCATATCGAATATGGGTGTCTCTTTTCTAGATGTCGGAACTATGTAATAAATGGTTTGGCGCTTTAAAATCTGATTCAACCCACCATTTCTTTAGAAATACCTGTACCAAGTCAGGGTCATTACGGTTTTCACAGTTTTCCGGTTGTTGACTGATTTTGTCTGTTTATATACTTATGAGTTTTGACTTTCCCTTTGTAAGATTGTTCGGAGTTCGGTAATTTTGTTATTACCCTTATTTAATACATGGGTATTTCCATATTGGCCTCACTACAGGTTATCATCCCTCGACCCATATTGGGGTCTCGGGATGATAACCAGGCCAATATGTAAATGCCCATGAATTAATCTGTAAGTATTTATTTATTTATTATTATCTATGTTACACTAGTCTGGCCCTTAATAAATTTAGTGTATATAATACACAATAATCCATCAATTGTTGCATATTTGACGACAAGGTATTTGATTTTCAGGTCGTATTTTAACTTAATGCGATGTTTATTAAGAAATGTGACTTTAAATGTATTAAAATATTAGCAAAGTGTGATACACGTACATAATACTGTTGTCACTTCACTATTACTTGTTTTTTATTATCATGTGAGAAATACATTAACCTTGCATTTGTATTACCTATGCTGAGACTATTTACTAAAAAATGAATTAAGTATATTAACTATCGGTCTCTATTAAGCTATTTATGTCTTGTTTTATAGCACAGGATTGAATATGTACAGCGGCAAAGTTATTGTGCTTTAAAAGTTCTGATTATTGTAATGAGGCACCTTAATGAACAATAACTATTTTTGTTTATGATATAAAGCAAATAATCATATCCCTGTGTAAACGCCGTATCGCACCCTTGTCCGATCCAACAGAAATATGCAATTTACATGTAGACACTATTTTGTCAGTTAATTAGATTGATCAATAAATACAGGATTTTTTTTTATAATGTTCATATAATTGCCTGATATTATTGTTTATTTATTTGTACCATTCTGGATGATAATAACTTTAGCGTATTCAATACACAATAATCCATCAATCGTTGTGTATTTTGCCGGTTTTCATGAATTAAATGATGAGATGAATGTTGTATTAAAAATTCCTTCGGTGTTACTTCGCCATGTTTTTATCATGTTTGAGTACTGCATGACAAGTACAAAACATGGTAGCACATAAGTAAATTATTGTACATAGCTTAGCTGTATTTTATTTTATTTTACAGACATTTCAAGAAAATGTATACATTGTAAATAAAATCGTTTGTTTTGTGTTATTTATTTTTTTTACTTTCCATAAGTTACTTTTATTATTTTCTGTTAAGTTTTTATCATTTATTTTTTAATGAAACTTTATTATTATTGCTGTATTACTTTTATTAACAACCGTTTTCACTAGCAAAACGATTTCTTTTATAAGTTAATTGTTAACTTGTTTTCATTGTTCCTGCTTGCACAAGAAAACATTAGCCCTTATATCTTGTTGTCATGAAATGTTTTCAAATATTGAATTTTCAATAATTGAATTTGACTGCTACTTACGAGAGAGAACTGTCCCAATACTGCTGTCTTTCATAAAAAAAAATCGAGAAAGCATCAGAGATGCAACAGCCGAGTTGCAAGTCAAAATCATTTGGTCAACCTGGATTTCTGTTTTCAAGATTTATCAATGTTATGTGCCAAGTATCAATCTTCTGGCATTGCTGGTTCGCAAGAAGAAGATTTTTAAATATTAAAATAATTAATCATTTTAGGCCCCCTCTTGGGACCCCTGACATACCGAACATAACTTTGGAAGAGGATCACCCAAAGAACATATGTGCAAAGTTTGGCTAAAATTGACCAAATGGTTTCAGTGATATGTGTAATTCTCAAAAAAACTTCCGGTAGGGGATGGGGATGACCCCGGGTCTCAACTCTTGGGGCATTCAATTTGTCTATCCACCCTGATCATAAATATATATGGTTTAGGGATGGGGATCTCAACCATTAAAAATTTCACTTCAGGTAGGGGGTGGGGATGACCCTCCCGGGGCTTGAGCTATAAGGCATTTAATTTACCTAGTCGCCCTGATCATAAATATATATGGCTTAGGGGTGGCGATCTCAACCATTAAAAAGTTCACTTCAGGTAGGGGTGGGGTATGACCCCCAGTGCCTGAACTATAGGGCATTTAATTTGCCTAGTCACACTGATCATAAATATATATGGTTAAGGGGTGGGGATCTCAACCATTAAAAAGTTCACTTCAGGTAGGGGGTGGGGTATGACCCCAGGACCTGAGCTATAATGTATTTAATTTGCCTAGTCACCCTGATCATCAATATATATGGTTTAGGGTGGGGATCTCGGTCACATTTTTTTTATACAGATTCCCCAGCGGGGTGGGGCTGAGCCCCGGGGATAAAAAATGTTGAATGCACAACTTCACATTGGCATCTCCACCCATACCAAATATTAAGCTTCTATCTTTTGTAATTTCAGAGAAATGTGTAATTCTCAAAATATGTACTTTTTCTATAAAAAAAACATGATTTTACAAGGAAAAAACAATAGATTAATCTGAATTTCGAACTCGCTCTAAATAATAGTGTAATAATGCTTCCTACCAAACATCATGTTGATCGGCCAAAAACTAAGAGTGCTATCGCGTTAACGAAGATAGGCTAACATACGTTCGCCCGCCCGCCTTTCGCCAAAACATAAGCCGACTGCAACAACTTCGTTGCAACTCGGCTAAAAATCAAATGTTAGGAAGATTTTATTTCCATATTTTGTCTCTATTTTTGTTCAGAACAATAAAACCCAAAAACAAGATCGAATATTAAAATAAATTCAGAAAGTTTAATTTGATTCCTACTTGTATTAGAAAACTGTCCCTATCCTGTCGTCGCCAAATTAGTCTGCCCATCCACCATTCTTCCCACCCGAAATGTATATTTATATGTATTTCTTTTATTTTACAGACATTTCAAGAAATGGTATCAAAATATCAAATCGCTTGTTTTGTGTTATTTATTTTTTTTACTTTCCATAAGTTACTTTTATTATTTTCTGCTAAGTTTTTATCATTTATTTTTCAATTAAACTTTATTATCATTGCTGTATCACTTTTATTAACAACTGTTTTCACTAACAAAACTATTTCTTTTATAAGTTAATTGTTAACTTGTTTGTGTGTGTGTGCGTGGTTATATATATATTTTTTTTCCTTTCTTCAGGTTGCTTTTTAATGATAGAATTATTTTATTCAAAAAGTGATAGTATACCTGTGCAATGATACAGGAAATGATCACACTGGGGGTTCTGACATTTTTATTGCCTTGTGTATAATTCATTACTCACTGATGCATATTAAAACAAAACAGAACATGTTTGAACTAAAGTTTCTTTAAAACGTGTCTGCTGATTTTGTCATTTATTGTATCATAATTTTCCATCTGAAAAATATGTTTTCGTATATTTTCATTTTCAAACCTGTGTCAAATTCAGCATACTTTAAAATATATCAATTTTTGGGGTGCGTAGAAATACTGCAAAGAACCTCCTTAGTGCACTAAGGACATATAAACTGCACTAAGGACATGTTAGAATGGCCCAACACAAAGGAGGTTCCCAATGATAGATAATACAATATTTTGCCTATTTCCTAAAATTGATCATGATCGATTAAAAAATATTAAAATTATACCATATTTTCTTGGCGTGTGGCGACAGCCAATTAATTACCCGTGATTACACAAGGCAGATCATGTTCAGTCAAGCGTTTCAGTTTATGGCTTGTGTAGTTGTTTAATAGATAATGTGTATGGTGATTGTCTGCTATTTATCTATGAACTATGACCAACTAATTATATATAAATAAAAATGAAATCTGAAAGTTTATATTTTATATATTATAATTTATTACTATTAGTCATACAAAAATAACAATCCTTTAAAGGTTACTTTTACGCGGTACTGTTTATTATCTCAATTTTAATGTCATGTTAGGTGTAACGAGGGATGGTCCTAGCTGCTAATGTTTTTAGTCTGTGCCTTTGGCCCGACATACGAGCCAAACGTTTCACATTGGGTACTGTCAGTTTCCCGTCCGAAGACTGGATCATTTTTGTGTTTAAGTTTCGGTTCTTTTAGAATCTGGCGAAGATCTTTTCTTTTTCTGTTGTTGTTTTGCTGGTCCATGCTGTGTGGGGTACATATAAATGTTGAAATGCACATTCTAGATCATAATTTCCTTGTCCAAACAACGATTCATTAAAGCGAACTTTGACAATTAAATCAATCAAATATTTTCAGACTCGTCCCTTTCTCAAATGAGACTGGTATTACTATTGGATGTTTGGATTTCTTTAACAATTAATATTTCTTTTTATAATAATAATTCATAGAACTATTCGTCGAAAGTTTGAAATAATGCGAAGTCAATTAAAGGAGCGGCTTATAAATAAATGCATGTATAAGGTTTTAATTACTAGAGAAGAATTTGAATAGAAATTAAAAGGAAACAATAAAGAAAAACATCGACATATTTCATTAATCATAACCTTTAATCACAACTTTTTATTGTGTATTATTAACATGTACGGTGGTAGTTTTTTGTAAAAAAAAAAGGAATTAATATAACTCTTTCTCAAATGATACCGGTATTACTACTGAATGTTTGGATCTTTAACAAGCAATTACATTGATTTTTATAATAACGAATAGAACTTTTGAACGAAAGTTTAAATATTGCAAAACTAATACCAGAGGCTCTCAAGAGCCTGTATCGTTCACCTGGTTATAAAAAAAACCAATTGGTCCTATGTAAAAACTATGTCCTGTAGTGGTAATCATCTTGGAATTACGATCAACATAAAAAACACAAAGTTTGTAAAGGACCTTCCAATGATTGATGCACAATAGGTTCAATCAGTGCAATAGCTTCAGAGAAGAATATATTTCTGTATTTTCCCCATATGGTCCTGTGTTAATACTATGACCTGTGGTGGCAGCCATCTTGGATTTCCGATCGGCATAAAAAACAGAAACTTTGTAGAGGACCTTCCAATGATCATTCCTGGGCAGTTTGGTTTCAACTGTCCAAGTGGTTTCAGAGAAGAAGCATTTTGAAACATTTTTCCCATAGGGTCCAATGTTAAACTAAGTCCTGCCGTAGCCGCCATTTTGAATTTCATATCGGAACAAAAAACCTTAAGATTGTAGAGGACCATCCAATGAACATTCATGTACAGTTTGGCTTTAATCATATTTGTAGTTTCTGAGAAGAAGGCATTTGAATATTTTCCCATAGGGTCTAATGTTAATCTATGTCCTGCGGTGGCAGCCATCTTGGATTTCCGATCGGCATAAAAAAACAGAGTTTGTAGAGGATCTTCCAATGATCATTCCTGGGCAGTTTGGTTTCAACTGTCCAAGTGGTTTCAGAGAAAAAGCATTTTGAAACATTTTTCCCATAGGGTCCAATGTTAAACTAAGTCCTGCCGTAGCCGCCATTTTGAATTTCATATCGGAACAAAAAACCTTAAGATTGTAGAGGACTATCCAATGAACATTCATGTACAGTTTGGCTTTAATTATATTTGTAGTTTCTGAGAAGAAGGCATTTGAATATTTTCCCATAGAGTCCAATGTTAATCTATGACCTGCGGTGGCGGCCATCTTGGATTTCCGATCGGCATAAAAAACCGAAAATTTGTAGACGACCTTCCAATGATCATTCATGTACAGTTTAGGTTCAGTCAGTTCATTAGTTTCAGAGAAGAAGATCTTTGAAATTTCAGCCAATCAGTGCATATTATTGGCCTTGGCAGCCATATTGAATATCCGACTGAAAAAACAGTAACTTTGTAGAGGACCATCCAAGGAACATTCCTTCTAAGTTTGGTTCCAATCGGCCCAGTGGTTTCGGAGAAGAAGCTTGAAATGTGAAAAGTTTACAGACGACAGACGACAGACAACAGACGACGGACGCCAAGTGATGGCAATAGTTCACCTGGACCTTTGGTCCAGGTGAACTAAAAAGGAGCGCCGTAAATTTTGTTTATAAATACATGTATAAGGTTTTAATTACTAGGAAAGAAATTTTGATTAATGAATAAATAACTCGAAATATAATGAATTATGTACAAAGAGATCATGTGACTCTTTCAGTGACTTTCTTCTTAATACTGAAATTAACCTATTTGTAATATTTATGAACGTTACTTGTTTTATTCATTATAAATTTTGAAAAATGTGATGTTGTATCGAGAATACCTCGCCATGAACGAGGTTCGAACTCAAAACTTTAGTGGTGATAGGCACTGATTGTATAGATAGTTGTAAATCCAACTATCATACGATCACGGCGGTGACGGCAGGGGGGGGGGAGGGGCAGATTTGTTTCGACTAGTGGCTTATGTCCTTTATAAGAGGAATTTTGAGTTACAATATTTAAAACACCCATCATCATCCTTGGCTTCACCAAATTTTGCTTAAAATACTCTTCCATCTTCCTCTAGTCGCAAGGGTGGGGATTTGGAGAGGCCTTGCAAGTGGAATAGCCTAGGTACAGTCTTTGTCTAAATCCGACCCTCAAAAAACAGAGGGCGCATTACATTTGTGTGTATTTTGGGATTAATTCCACCTTATATCAGAATGCTGTCTTCTGACTGGTTGATGAAAGGGGTATTTTTTTACCAATTCTTCGTTTTTTCAGCTTTTCCACCATTGCCGGGATAGTTGCCTAAAAATATCCCAGTACTATAGGAAAATATCCCGCTCGAGACAAAATCCCTTCTTTAAATAGTTTATGACGTCACGGATGTTATTCGAATTACTCGGGTTTCTTCTTTCAACCAACGCTAAAGTAAAGAAAATGACGACAGTGTCAGCCGTTATGTTTGAAATCGTTGAAATGTATATATTTCAAATTCATTTGCATTATTTTATCTTAGTGTGTTGTATGTTAAAGCAAAACCGTGATTTATTTTATTTTTGAATTTGTTCCAGAATTTATACACTAGTGACTTCTTTGAAAAGATTTTCCTGTTTTCGTAGATTGATTTTAAGTCTCAGTTGAAAATCAAATAATCAAGGTGGTCTGAAGTTCTGAACCTGCTTGCATGCCACTCTTTTACTTGCTGTTAAATATTCGGCGGAATTAAACAAATATATCCTGTTAGTGAGGGTTATTTGCGAAAAATACCGGTTTCAAGAAGAGTCAAATGTCCCTCGCCGTTCGGGATATTTGACTCTCCTCTCAACCGGTATTTTTCGCAAATAACCCTCACAAATAGGATATATTTGTATATAATAGGTATTACATTTGCCAAGAGAAAGTGCCTTCTTACAATTGCACGGATTACTCGTTACTTAGAATATATTTAATGTATTCATAATATTATCTACATGACTAATGATACAAAATAAATTATTCACCTCTTTCGTCAACCTTTAAAATTTATGTGATGCTGAAACATGTTATTTTATATGTGTGAATATAGATTCTGTCCAAAGTCCTACTACCAGCCACCCACCCCCCTTTTCCCCCAGTGGTGGGGAGGGGTAGCATATATTAACTAACTTCTGGTTGACGGAAGATGTAAATAATTGTAGCATCAGTGATTATAAAAATCATAAAATATTATGAAAATACGAAATATTCTTTTAAAAAAGGTAAAAAAAAAAAATTATATAAAATAAATTTCTTCTCAAATATCGGTAAAATTTTACACTTATATACGTTTTCACATAATAGCTGTGGTTTATTTATCTTTAAAAAATCACTTAAACCGGGACTGTGGGTATTAATAGCTGTGGGCGGAGCAAACATTGAGATTGTTCATTTTTTTGACCACGGTTACCTCGAGGAGGAAAAATCAATGATGCATTGTTTCAGTTACTTTTGGCAAAAAATATTTTGACAGGCATGGTTACTAGTGTTCCTCCCTACGAAACTTTCAGTCTCATTAAAACAAATATTCTTCGTCAGTCTAAAATCTACAAAAATCACTTCGAAAATTCAAATTTCTGTCAACACTATAAAAGTTCCAGAACGTACATGTGACACAGAATGACATTTGAATGACTCAGTGTTCACCTGAGGGCCATTAAGGGCTGTTCTCTACAGTGCTGTAATTTTTTTAAACCACAACATTATAATTTTGGGTATATGACTAATAACCAGTGCTATTCTGCCTACCTCCGTGCTATTTTGAAATTAGGGGAGAACACCGTGACTTGCATGTTTGCACTCCTATTGAGCTGATATTCTTATCAGTAGAACAATTTATTCTCAGAATGACTTTAATACATGTAGGTGCCCTTTTCAGTGTGTGGGGCAGCATATGCGAAATCAACCAGTAATTTAATTAAGTCTCCCAAACAACGTTTGGAGACTTATTGTTTTTGCTCCGTTTCTTATTATTATTATCATTATTAAGTCTCCCAAACAACGTTTGGAGACTTATTGTTTTTGCTCCGTTTCTTATTATTATTTTTATTATTCTTCTCCTTTCTTTCGGCGAACCATGAACTTGTCCACGGCAGATCTCAAGGAACTACATGACAGAATTTCATGAAACTTGGTGGAGTTATAGATATATGTTTCTAGTTGATCCTAAAGTTTTCAGATTTGTGGTAAAGGGGGTCAAAGCTATATTTTTGGGGGTTCAAAGGGAGTGGGGGTTACTATAGAATCCTATGGGAAAGTTGAAATTTCGTACATTAATGTTGATAACTTCTAACTGGATAATGATAGAGACATACAATTTGACAGTGATAGGTCACCATTAGAGGAACAATTCTGCGTTTTCAAAATTTTCAAGATGTCTGCCATTTTCAAAATGGCTGCCAAAACACGGCATAAAAATTCAACATTGTCCGATATCATCAAAATTTGATATGTGGGTAGATAGTGTCAGTGGCCGGTTTGGGAGACTTCTTAATCGTTAGATTATAATCATATCTTATTGTTATTATTATTATTATTATTATTATTATTATTCTTCTTCTCCTTTCTTTCTTTCCGCGGACCATGAACTTGTCCACGGCAGATCTCAGGTACTACTGGACAGAATTTCATGAAACTTGGTGGAGTTATAGATATGTTTCTAGTTGATCCTAAAGTTTTCAGATTTGTGGTAAACGGAGTCAAAGCCATATGTTTAGGGGTTCAAAGGGGGTGGGGGTTACTATAGAATCCTATGGGAAACTTGAAATTTCATACATTAATGTTGATAACTTCTAAATAGATAATGATAGAGACATACAATTTGACATAGTGATAGGTCACCATTAGTTCTAATAATAAAACCCTAAATGCTCGCTTACTCGCAAGGGTTATAACGGGATCCCATTACACGTAATGGAGCAGCCGCCGAGGTTTTTTGCGCTCGCTTAGAGCTTCTGACACCTGCATTTATCAATAATAAGACATAACCTTTCCTTTTGTCCATTATTATAACAAGTTTTTATCACCTACCAGTATTTTAGAATGTAATTCCCACAAAATAAAAATCTTCTCTCTGAACATTTTGAATTTCGTCATTTCCGGCTTCACTATTTGGATGTCGATACCATATTTGGCGATTTAGGAGTGAATGTTTACATCAGCATGTAGTAAGAAATACCATATTTAGAAAAGCTCCGCCTTCCGTAGTTTCCGGTTATGGAAAACGATCGATAAATTTGAACAAGGTTGTTGCTACCTTTGAAAAGCATATATTTCTCAGCCAAACCGATTTAACAAGAACTGGGATCATCAGATCAGTAATAGTTATAATGAAATGTTTGAAGTGTAAATAGTGAGTTTTTATGTTTCAACTGCAACTTTTTTTTTTGCTCCGTTGTGACGAATGGGACCGCGTTGTAGCTCTGCCTAGACACAAGTTTGTCACAGGAGCTACATTATTGCAGCTAGGTCACCATTAGAGGAGCAATTCTGTGTTTTCAATATTTTCAAGATGTCTGCCAAATTCGCAATTGTCCGAAAATTCCGAATGACCTCGGAAAAAAATTCGGAATTATCCGAATTGACCTCGGAAAAAAATTCGGAATTCCGAATTAAGGTCGGAAACTACCACCCTTATTCGGAAAATATCGTGAGATTCGGAAATTATTCCAAGCTAGCTCTGAGAAAATTTCCGCATTAGCTTTGCCACTTTTGGTGCAATTTCTGAGCTTCATTCGAAAAAAAATTCCGAACTATATCTGGAAAAAATCCCCAAACTACATTTGTTAAAAAGTTTCAGAACTACATTCGGACAAAAATTCTGTATAAATTTTTTTATACATAAATTTCCATAAAATCAGAAAAAGTAGATTTATGTCTGACAATGAAATCATTTAACATAATATACTTTTTGTTTTATTTTAATTCTTCAAAGAAAAAACAATGTCCACTATCTTTGTAAAAAAGTGTTTTTGGCACTATTGTCTAAGTAGATATCTAATTTTAAAGCTCCTTGAACAGGTTTGGCTTCAAGGCTTCTGCCAACTTCCCAGTAACATCCTTTTTAGATACATGTGGCCACCTTTTACCAATAATATCTGAAAAAGAAAGATTTTTTGTAATGCATGTAAATATCGTGCTTATCACTATCAGTATCAGTTTATAATGTGATTTTGTTTCATATACATTTATTGCACATCCACTCAGATTGAAATATTATTTGTTGTTATTTTACATCATGTACAGGAATATCAATTATATTAATTAATATTTTTAAACATTTAAAAGCTTATATCAACTTCCCTACATTAACATGTCTATCTCTTTCTCTCATAATTTGTTTACGACTTAGAAAATGTGATGTCATTTAATCATTTGCAGCATAGAAGACAAATTCTGGACATTTTATTTCTATATGGGGCTATAATGGTCATAATCGTATTCAAGTTGCAATTACCTATGCAAAACTTGCAACCCTGCTTATGGTGAGGTGTCCTCGATAGAACATCAATATCAAATTCACTTGCAGTATTATGTCAATTTTCCCAAATAATTTTGAACGAAATAATGTTATGTTTTGGTAATATATTGTCTTTTTAATGATTTATATGTAACAGAGAAGACATCGTAACTTTATAACTTGTGTCTAATTCATTGTCAATAAAATATGTCTTGAGTAAAGTACAACATTATGTGACAAAGATTGTTAGTGACTTATGACAGGTCGTGATTTTCTCCAGGTCCTATGGCTTCCTTCACCAATAAAAGTGGCCGCCACAATGTAACTAAAATACTATTGAAAGTGGTGTTAAACATCATGATCAAAACCCTCTTTTACTATATGCAAGTATTAAACTATAATAAATTTAACAAAAACTGGTTTTTATGGTAGATATTTTCATTCTTCTATCATTCATATTGCATTTATTAACATGATGGTTATCAAGAATTCATAATGGCAGCTCCCTTAGAGTAGAAGACAATCGAATGATAAGCAGATTTTGAACTTGACACCAAATGCATGCCAATGTATAATTTACCTGATGTTTATTCCACAACTAGTACTGTACCTAGTACCGCAAATTTACAAGTTGTTGCTGCATGTTCTGTGTGGTTATCTGTAAATACTGGTTCTCAATCTTGGGGGTATTGAGTTGATTCTGTTGACATTGTATTTGTTGGTTGTTGCGTGTGACCTCCTCTTGTAGAATGGTACAATCTACACATACTTCGTGATTTTGCGTGCTGGTTGAAGGCTCTGGAGACATTAGGATGTCCATGGATTCTTTGAAGAGTTGACTTGCTGGTAAGTAACTATAATATAATTGTATTTGCATTCAGTTTTAGGATATATAATTGTTAACAAAGCTAATAATCAATTTAGAAATACAACTGTCTTTTAAGTTTTTCTGAAATATTTGTTTCAATATTTAGTGTTTGACATAACTAGTTGCTGCTTTTTTACTGATTATTGATTTCCTAAGTAAGGTGTACTTGTGCATTATTTTTTGTCAACAAGCTTGTTTTTTATGTTTTAGTTACTATATTGGAAATTGTTGGGTATGTACATGTATAGATACAGTATGGGTGGGACTAAAATTCACGAGAAAGCTTTGCTTTCGAGTTAATTTTGTCCTACCCATGCTGTATCAATACATACCCATCATTTCCAATATAGTAAGTCACATGTACCTTGGTCATTCGACTTTCCTTTGTTAAAAGTGTGATGATGAAATGGCAAATGCCTTGACTCCTCCTATGTGATACATTTATGTGCAGATATCATCACACTTTTAACAAAGGAAAGTCGAATGACCATGGTACATGTACATTGGGTAATATAGGATAAAGTTTGATTTAACACATTAGCATGTCATTGGCTTAAAGACAAAATCATAATTCTTGTGCATATTCTGCTAGTACATGTATACTTTAAAATTTACATAATAAGAATAGTTTATATAAATTAACCCAGCTTATATTACAATATATACATAATATATATGCACGACCTCATTTTTTATTTTTTTTTACATGTTTCTTTTTTTTAACCTGGGTCCATTCGCCCTTATTTTGGTCAATAAAGACAGTCACGAGTCTCACTTGTAAAAAAAATAGTGAGTTCTAACTTAGAATCTAAGCACAAGTAATGAGCACAGGCACTTGTTTCTGGTAAAAAATTTTTTTACCTAGAGGCTAGATACTGACTTTACTGTGGTAATGAGTCCAGGATTCGCCCATACGAGTTGCAAGCATTTCTGGTTGGGTTAGGGTTAGTTTTGTATTATTTTTTATGATAATCCATTTACTGGATTTTATATCAATAAATAATTTGAATTTGGTCGGGAGTAGTTCGCCCCCCCCCCTTTTTTTCCCCTAATTTGACCTAAATGACAACACAGGGTAGTTGCATTACATTTTAAGAAAACTTGTTGAGCCAGATGGGTGTGTAGATAGCTTGTGAGAGATAAATCCTCCAGTTCTTGGTCTATACATTGTTACAAATTACATATGATATATGATACTTACGACGAATCATTGATGCATTCCTAATCCTGGCCCTAGGCTAGCTATGTCTGACCGCCTTTACCAAATCTAACAAGAAGTCAAGATTTTGCGAGACTCTATTATGTTGCTGACATTAAGAAAGTTGCCGGTAATTGGGTTGTCGTTTGTCCATATAATAAATTCAAATATGCGTGATATCCATACTGAACGTAGCGATAATTTTTGTTGTTTACATTTTTTATATTCAAAATATTTACAAAATTGGCGCCTCCCACGCTTCTCGATGATTGGTCGTTGAATCGGATTCCCTGCATTTCGTTAATTTCCGATGCGTGTCTACGAAAGTTTGTTTAATCAACTCATAGATATGGATGTTTAAAGTAATGTTAAATTTGATCTTTAGTAAAAAAAACAAATAAATAAAGAGTTTTAATTTGCTGGATTTTCTTTTTCAACAATATTTATTAAATATTTTTCTCCCATAATGCCATTTGTAAACAACCCGCCATCTTTAAATCTGTTAGTGTTAGATGAAAACACGAACTAGTACTAAAACGTGTTCTTGGTAGCATCGAAGGTAATTTGTTTACAAAACGACTTATGAAGCACACAGTCAAGTCTATCCTTAGACATAAATTGAATCCCAAATGGATTCAAAGGCACTATAAACAACAGAAAATAGTAACCCCCCCATTTGAATGGCCAATGCAACCTGGCTAGCGGTCGTAGGGAATCTAATCATGCACAGACACCATTTGTAATTAGGTATCGTTTCTTTCCTTTGAAACTCTTTCTGCATTAAAGTAACATTTCAAGAGCCTATATATCATAACTTAACCCATTTTCGACGGTTTGTTTCACGTTAACTTATGATTGATCTTCTACATCCTACGATGTTCCATCACTCGTGATGATTATACATCGGCGCGAACAGACAAGATTAAAAATTCCAAATTGATAAAATAACAACATTTATATACACTGTACATAATAAATAGAAAATTAGAATTTTCAAACTCAAAGACAAAGGTAAAAGTATCACCTATCAATGGAATGCCATTTCCAATTGGATTAGTTTATATAAATAATGATCTAAAAAAAATAATCATATATACATTATATTTCAATGACCTCTGCAGTTCGCTATGCAAACAAATTGACACATTTATTTTTTTTGTCCTGTCATGAATGCATGATGCACAAATATAAAAAGCAAAGACTTAGTGTTTATCCATATTGGTCAAGTTCAGTGTTTACTATGATTATTTAGAAAGACATGACATTTCACTGTAATAATCTTTTATATATATATAGAACACCATAAGTTTTATGTAATATTTTAAATGTGTTTTATTTGTTTTCAGCTGGTACAAATTGTATGTAGCCAAAAGAAGATGTTCACTTGACCAAGACCCCTTATTATCGCAGGTATTTATTCATTGTGTATTTGTCTATGTTATGCCTGGTACATTTTCCACTGCTTCATGCTTAAGTGTATAGTGCATTATGGTGTGGTAGATCATGGGTTTGAGCTCCGGCAAGGTTAAAACAAAGACTTAAATTGGTTCTTGTGCTCCACTAATCACACAGCATAATGTTCCAGGTTGGAGAGGCATGCCTTATTCCAGACTGTTATTTCAGTGATCTGGCATTAAAAATCGTGTTGGTCTACAAGAAGCAGACACCATCTCATCAAATTGTAACTTGTTTTCGCCATGATATAGCTAAAACGTTGCTCACTTGGCATTAAACAACTAAACAACAATCATTCACTTACTAAATGTATAGATGTATAGTGTCTACAATTTTGGTTATTTGTTCCCATAAATATTTAAACTAGGACTTAACTTAGAGCAAGGTAAAATAATTATAAAATCTGATGATTAAGAAAATAATTGAGTTGCTAAATCAATTATTTGTAACTTACACAATATGATTTCAAAATGGAACAAATATATTATGAAAAAAACCAACTTAATTAGTGCTGGTCATGCAGAAATAAAACATGCAATTTTTTTTTTAATATATTTAATTTCATTTTACCTATAAATTTCCATGTATAATTCTATTGTCTGAAGTTGTAATTTGACAGCAGGATACAACTGTAATAACCTACTATATTGTATTAATATGTGAAATCTTTACATTTTGTATATTTAAATGTAATAAGTTATTTTAAGGTTTGTTTTTCTTACATATTTTGTAATTTTATTTCAGGAAAATTGAAGAACAAGATGATCAGTCAGTCATAGAGGAACCACAACATACATATTTTCAATTCAGGGAATATTGACACGTGTGGATCAAGTGTAAATGTCTGTTGAAGACAGAAAAGCACGGCTAAATTTAACTGTAGTACAGACCAATCACTTGTTACAGATAGACATGGACATTTAAAGAAGAACTGGTTGAGAACTTTGTTGAGAGAGATTGAACTGGGACATACTCTTATTCTGAATGTTTGGGAGAATCTTGAGTTGGGGGAAAATCAATGAAAAATGATTAAGACACTTTATTATATTGAAGTGTTAGGGTGTTTATCGCCACTTTTAACAATCTTTCAGTTGTATCACAGTGCATGAAGCTCAGTTTTATTGGTGGAGGAAAACGGAAAAAACCACCGAGCAGGATTTGAACTCACAACTTTAGTGGTGATAGGCACTGATTGCACATGTAGTTGAAAATCAAACTACCATACGATCAAGATGGCCATTTTTATTATAATATTGAAAGCATGCAACAGACAATATAGTGACTATTCCTGAAGTCTTTTTTTTTTAGAAGCCTTTGTATTCTATTTATGTTCTACTTTGTTATCCTATGTTTATGTACTATAGCTATATAAATATTATTATCAGCAAGTAAAAGTTGCCATATTCAGATTTCTTCCTTTTGTTTTTATGAAAAAATGATTTTCTGTGCAATGAGGTTTGCTGAACAATGTTGAAAAGTGTTGTATATACAGTCATACCTGGTTATGTCAATATCAGATACACCTCGAGGGCGCTAGATTGTGGGTTCGAGCCCTGTTCGGGTCAAATTAAAGAATATAAAATTGGTATCTGTTGCTTCTCCACTAAGCAGGTTGGCTCGGAATCAGAATAATGTGTCCGAGTTGAGTGACATGTCTACCTGCAGATTGTTGTTTCAGTGAGCTAGCACTATAAAATTCAACTCGGCGTGTTGGTCTAGTACAAAGTGGACCTGAACATGTTCTCATTGAAAATTAACTTGTTCTCGCCATGATATAGCTGAAAAATGACTGAATTGGTGTTAAGCAACAATCACTCACTCAATCTCAGATAAGTTGTTTCTTTGGATAACTAAAAGTAAGAAGTTTGACATTATGAGGTTCGACTGTATACAATATTTAAACTTCAATCATCATTAGAAACCTCAAGACCTCAGTAATTGCATGTACATGATGAGTGATCAATATAGTACCTATTAACTTTCTTATGCATACTATGATGGAAACTTGATCTAATTTTGAATATTTGATGAGGAGTAAATTTTCAGAACCCAGAAAAAATGTAATCTGCATCCATCAAACTAATGACTATGTGTAGCACAGTGAATGCTCAATTTTCTGGAGAACACAAGTTTTCACTATTTTAGTGAAGTTCATGTTACTTGTTTTCAATTTTCTATGTTTTATGCTGGTCTTTGTCTAATTTTCTTTGAAAAAATTTGAATATACCAAAGAGTTGAACAGTTTTAACACCTGTTTCAGTGAAGATTAGAAACATCACTATTTATTAAATTTTTATTCTAACTGAAGACTTGGCAGTATTAATCAATTAGTTAATATTAGTTGATATTCTTCATTCAATTAGATATTAATTAAATTTAAAAATAAAACCTTAAGAAATGACTAAATCAACTTTTCCACAAAAAAAAAAATTTTCTGGCCTAAAAAATGAGAGTCAAACTTTCTGAACTTTTTCCAACATTAAAAAAATCAAAGTCCAACTTTCCAAGCTTTATACAACATAAAAAATGACAAAGTCCTATTTTCCGAATTTATTCTAACCATAAAATATTGCAAAGTCTATTTTCCAAACTTTTCCGCCATCAAAAATGACAAAGTCCAACTTTCCGCATCTTTTTCCGCCATTAAAAATGATAAAGTTCAACTTTCCGAGCTTTTTCCGCCAATAAAAATGACAAAGTCCAACTTTCCGAACTTTTTTTGCCAATAGAAATAATAAAGTCCAACTTTCCGCACTTTTTCCAACATAAAAAATTACAAAGTTCAAATTTCCGCACTTTTTCCGCCATTAAAAATGATTAAGTCCAACTTTCCGAGCTTTTTCCGACATAAAAAATGACAAAGTTCAAATTTCCGCACCTTTTCCGACCTAAAAAATGGCAAAGTCCAAATTTCCAAGCTGTTTCCGAATATTTCCGAATTATTTCATTCGGAATTCCGAACTCTATTCGGAATCTCCTGCTACGGGGACTTCTGACCAGTAACAAATCATAGTCTTGGTAGAATACAATATGAATACAGCAGTCAAATTATATGAAACTATTACTAATCGTAGCATATTTTGTTGTGTTGGGCTACAATTCCACATATTTTTCAAACAAAATTCAAAAAGGTAAAACATGCTACTCCGAGGAACAAGTGATCAGTATGCTGGAGTTCCTCATCGATAACATATTTGTCTCCTTTGGAGGGACACTGTTTCAGCAGGTCGTCGGCATACCAATTGGTACGAAATGTGCCCCTCTTCTAGCTGGTTTATTTTTATACTCATATGAGTCGGAGTTTCTTCAAAAGCTTGTAAAAGATAAGAAGATTCATGAGGCTAGAGCCTTTAATTTCACATACAGGTATATTGATGACGTTTTATCTATCAATAATTCTAGATTTGCAGAATTTCTTCCATTGATATATCCTCCAGAGCTGGAAGTTAAAGACTCAGACCACAGATACAGCTTCGTCCGCATCATTTTTGGACTTATACCTCGAATTTGACGACAGTGGTCAACTCAGTACTAAAATATATGATAAACGGGACGACTTCAATTTTAAGACTAGTATTACTGTGAACACAGCTCACTAAGATATACCCCCCGCTCCCCACATCTGTCCAATCTATTTCCATAACCAAAACATTACGGATTGTTCCGACCAAAAATGAAAGTGGTCCTCCTCTCTTCACCAGTAAGCTGCTGATAAAATTTCAAAACATTCTGAGAAACACTACTCAAGTTATCATACGACATAGGGTAAAAATCCTATTTTACGTCATATCAAGTCCAATAACACTGGAACGGCAAAAGTGAAAATCTTCAAAAATGAAAGGGATCCTCCTCTCTTCACCAGTAAACAGCTGATAAAATTTTAAAAGATTCTAAGAAACACAACTCAAGTGATAGTACGACATAGGATTTGTCTACAGACGGACGGACATGGTGAAACCAGTATACCCCCTACAACTTCGTTGCAGGGGGTATAATCATAAATTTTCCAAATATGTGCAGCAATATACCAGCTTCTCCTGCATATGGTGTTTACATCTCACAATTGATTCGCTATGCAAGGGCCAGTAGCAATTATTCTGATTTCCTGAAACGTCATCTTCATCTGAGAAACAGGCTACTGGACCAGGGCTATGAAAAGATTCGTCGTATTCGATCTCTTAAAAAATTTATATTTCGATACCAAGATCTTGTCGAAATATATTCTGTCTCTGCAGAAAAGATTATAAGCGATGGATTTTCATATAGTGAAAATTTATAAAGATAAGGTAGTCAACAAAAATGTCAAAAATATTTTTCTATCAATGTGTAACGTAAAAGTGTCTTTGACATTTACTTCACTGAGTTTGGTGCTGCTTTGACAACTGTTTTACCTGTTTTGTTCAAGTATTGTTATAAATACTGTTATAGTGACAGCCGGAAACTTTGAGCCGTAATGAAAGCGGGAGCTTTGGCACATTAAAATCTGATTCAACCCACCATTTCTTTAGAAATGCCTGTACCAAGTCAGGGTCATTACGGTTTTCACTGTTTTCCAGATGTTGACTGATTTTGTCTGTTTATATAATTATGAGTTTTGACTTTCCCTTTGTAAGATTGCTCGGAGTTCGGTAATTTTGTTATTACCCTTCTATACAGTGTTCTGACCAGTAACAAATCATAAACTTGGTAGAGTACAATATGAACACAGCTGTCAATATATATGTAACTATTACTAATCATAATATACAGTGTTCTGACAAGTAACAAATCATAAACTTGGTAGAATACAATATGAACTCAGCAGTCACTTTATATGTAACTATTACTAATCGTAACATATGGCGTTCTGTCCAGTAACAAATCATAAACTTGGTAGAATGCAATATAAATTTGCAGTCAATTTATATTTAGCTATTACTAATCGTAACATACGGCGTTCTGACCAGTAGCAAATCATAAACTTCATAGAATATCCATCTGAATTGTTGTCTCTGTCAACCGCCATCGTTAATTTTACCACCACAGCAAAACCAGAATTTTAATCTTAATAAAAAGGCAACAGAGGAAACACTGCTGCTAGGTTTGGTATATGTTGTTAAGTAGCATTGAAGACGAAAATGTTCAAAAATGTGAAATGTATATATTATAATGATGACTGACATCAAGTAATAACAATATAATAATGGGTCACATGATCTGTTGGTCCAATCAAGCTAACATACAGACATAACTGATGCATAATATAGAAGAACAGACAATGGATAGATGACATATGTTGAAATATGAACAAGATAAGGGTATTAAGCCAACTTACCAGTCTGTAATTCACGTTCCCAATCCTGAAATTGTCAATACAAAATGTTACTTAAATATATTGCTTTGCATCTTATGTCAACACTTAATTTTTTTTTATAAAATTGTAGTACCACATAGACCCTGAAGTCTATTTATTTCAGTATGATTCTTTGTAGAACCACATAGACCCTGGAGACTCTATTTGTACCAGCATGATTCATTGTAGAACTACATTGGCACTGGAGCCTCTATTTATAGCAGTATGATTGTTTGTAGAACCACATAGTCCCTGGAATCTCTAGTTGTACCGGTATGATTCTTTGTAGAACCACATAGACATTGAAGTCCCTATTTGTACCAGTATTATTCTTTGTAGAACCACATATACCCTGGAATCTCTAGTTGTACCAGTATGATTCTTTGTAGAACCACATAGATTGATTGATTATTGGTGCTTAATGCCACTTTCAGCAATATTTCAGCAATAACATGGTGACCAGTTCTAGTGGTGGAAGAAGCCGGAGTACCTGGAGAGAACCACCGACCATGGGCAAGCAACTTGTAAACTTTATCACTTGCGGCTGCGAGTCGAGTGCACCCTTTTTGTAATTTATACAGTTGTATTGGTGATAGGCACTTGAACCAGATAAACACTGGAGCCTTCATTTGTACCAGTATGATTCTCTGTAGAATAACCTAAACCCTGGAGCCTCTATTTGTACCAGTATGATTCTTTGTAGAATAACCTAAGCACTTGAGCCTCCATATCTACCAGTATGATTCTTTGTAGAACTACATAGATCTGGAGTCTCTATTTGAACCAGTATTATTCTTGGTAGAACATCATAGACCCTGAAGTCCCTATTTGTACCAGTGTTATTCTTTGTAGAACCACATAGACCCTGGAATCTCTAGTTGTACCAGTATGTTTCTTTGTAGAACTACATAGATCTGGAGTCTCTATTTGTACCAGTATTATTCTTGGTAGAACATCATAGACCCTGAAGTCCCTATTTGTACCAGTGTTATTCTTTGTAGAACCACATAGACCCTGGAATCTCTAGTTGTACCAGTATGTTTCTTTGTAGAACTACATAGATCTGGAGTCTCTATTTGTACCAGTATTATTCTTGGTAGAACAACACAGACCTTGAAGTCCCTATTTGTACCAGTGTTATTCTTTGTAGAACCATATAGACCCTGGAATCTCTAGTTGTACCAGCATGATTCTTTGTAGAACCACATAGACAATGGACCTTCATTTGTACCAGTAGGAATCTTTGTAGAACCGCATAGACCCTGTAGTCTCTATTTTTACCAGTATGATTCTTTATAGAACCATAGACCCTGGAGTCTCTATTTGTACCAGTATAATTCTTTGTAGAACCACATAGAAACTGGAGTCTCTATTTGTACCAGTATGATTCTTTGTAGAATAACCTAAACCCTGGAGCCTCCATTTGTACCAGTATGATTCTTTGTAGAACCACATAGAAACTGGAGTCTCTATTTGTACCAGTATGATTCTTTATAGAACCATAGACCCTGGAGTCTCTATTTGTCCCATGTATGATTCTTTATAGAACCATACACCCTGGAGTCTCTATTTGTACCAGTATGATTCTTTGTAGAACCACATAGAAACTGGAGTCTCTATTTGTACCAGTATGATTCTTTGTAGAACCACAGAAACTGGAGTCTCTATTTGTACCAGTATGATTCTTTATAGAACCATAGACCCTGGAGTCTCTATTTGTACCAGTATAATTCTTTGTAGAACCACATAGAAACTGGAGTCTCTATTTGTACCAGTATGATTCTTTGTAGAATAACCTAAACCCTGGAGCCTCCATTTGTACCAGTATGATTCTTTGTAGAACCACATAGAAACTGGAGTCTCTATTTGTACCAGTATGATTCTTTATAGAACCATAGACCCTGGAGTCTCTATTTGTCCCATGTATGATTCTTTATAGAACCATACACCCTGGAGTCTCTATTTGTACCAGTATGATTCTTTGTAGAACCACATAGAAACTGGAGTCTCTATTTGTACCAGTATGATTCTTTGTAGAACCACAGAAACTGGAGTCTCTATTTGTACCAGTATGATTCTTTATAGAACCATAGACCCTGGAGTCTCTATTTGTACCAGTATGATTCTTTGTAGAGCCACATAGAAACCGGAGTCTCTATTTGTACCAGTATGATTCTTTGTAGAACCACATAGAAACTGGAGTCTCTATTTGTACCAGTATGATTCTTTATAGAACCATAGACCCTGGAGTCTCTATTTGTCCCAGTATGATTCTTTATAGAACCATAGACCCTGGAGTCTCTATTTGTACCAGTATGATTCTTTGTAGAACCACATAGAAACTGGAGTCTCTATTTGTACCAGTATGATTCTTTGTAGAACCACATAGAAACTGGAGTCTCTATTTGTACCAGTATGATTCTTTATAGAACCATAGACCCTGGAGTCTCTATTTGTACCAGTATGATTCTTTGTAGAGCCACATAGAAACCGGAGTCTCTATTTGTCCCAGTATGATTCTTTATAGAACCATAGACCCTGGAGTCTCTATTTGTACCAGTATGATTCTTTGTAGAGCCACATAGAAACTGGAGTCTCTATTTGTACCAGTATGATTCTTTGTAGAATAACCTAAACCCTGGAGCCTCCATTTGTACCAGTATGATTCTTTGTAGAACCACATAGAAACTGGAGTCTCTATTTGTACCAGTATGATTCTTTATAGAACCATAGACCCTGGAGTCTCTATTTGTACCAGTATGATTCTTTGTAGAACCACATAGAAACTGGAGTCTCTATTTGTTCCAGTATGATTCTTTAAAGAACCATAGACCCTGGAGTCTCTATTTGTACCAGTATGATTCTTTGTAGAACCACATAGAAACTGGAGTCTCTATTTGTACCAGTATGATTCTTTGTAGAACCACATAGAAACTGAAGTCTCTATTTGTTCCAGTATGATTCTTTAAAGAACCATAGACCCTGGAGTCTCTATTTGTCCCAGTATGATTCTTTGTAGAACCACATAGAAACTGGAGTCTCTATTTGTACCAGTATGATTCTTTATAGAACCATAGACCCTGGAGTCTCTATTTGTCCCAGTATGATTCTTTATAGAACCATAGACCCTGGAGTCTCTATTTGTACCAGTATGATTCTTTGTAGAACCACATAGAAACTGGAGTCTCTATTTGTACCAGTATGATTCTTTGTAGAACCACATAGAAACTGGAGTCTCTATTTGTACCAGTATGATTCTTTATAGAACCATAGACCCTGGAGTCTCTATTTGTACCAGTATGATTCTTTGTAGAGCCACATAGAAACCGGAGTCTCTATTTGTCCCAGTATGATTCTTTATAGAACCATAGACCCTGGAGTCTCTATTTGTACCAGTATGATTCTTTGTAGAGCCACATAGACACTTGAGCCTTCATTTGTACCAGTATGATTCTTTGTAGAACCACATAGAAACTGGTGTCTCTATTTGTCCCAGTATGATTCTTTATAGAACCATAGACCCTGGAGTCTCTATTTGTACCAGTATGATTCTTTGTAGTACCACATACACCATGGAGTCTCTATTTATACCAGTATGATTCTTTGTAGAACCACATAGAAACTGGAGTCTCTATTTGTACCAGTATGATTCTTTGTAGAATAACCTAAACCCTGGAGCCTGCATTTGTACCAGTATGATTCTTTGTAGAACCACATAGAAACTGGAGTCTCTATTTGTACCAGTATGATTCTTCATAGAACCATAGACCCTGGAGTCTCTATTTGTACCAGTATGATTCTTTGTAGAACCACATAGAAACTGGAGTCTCTATTTGTACCAGTATGATTCTTTGTAGAGCCACATAGACACTTGAGCCTTCATTTGTACCAGTATGATTCTTTATAGAACCACATAGAAACTGGAGTCTCTATTTGTACCAGTATGATTCTTTATAGAACCATAGACCCTGAAGTCTCTATTTGTACCAGTATGATTCTTTGTAGAGCCACATAGACACTTGAGCCTTCATTTGTACCAGTATGATTCTTTGTAGAACCACATAGAAACTGATGTCTCTATTTGTCCCAGTATGATTCTTTATAGAAGCATAGACCCTGGAGTCTCTATTTGTACCAGTATGATTCTTTGTAGAACCACATACACCATGGAGTCTCTATTTATACCAGTATGATTCTTTGTAGAACCACATAGAAACTGGAGTCTCTATTTGCACCAGTATGATTCTTTAAAGAACCATAGACCTTGGAGTCTCTATTTGTACCAGTATGATTCTTTATAGAACCATAGACCCCGGAGTCTCTATTTGTACCAGTATGATTCTTTATAGAACCATAGACCCTGGAGTTTCTATTTGTACCAATATGATTCTTTGTAGAACCACATAGACACTCACTAGGAAATAGAAAATGCAAATATGCTCGTTTTTTGGCAAATATAACCAGTAAAATGCTAATAATTAAACATTACCAATTATATTAGCGCTTACCAGTTAAATTTGACAATTCCTGTTTATATTTGTCATTGTCTTGTTATATTTGCATTTGTCCTATTAAATTTGCATTCTCCTGTTAAATTTGCATTTGTCCTATTAAATTTGCATATTTTTTAATATTTGCTTTTTTCCTTTTAAATTCGTCTTGGTCATGTTATATTTGCATCGTCGAGTTAAATTTGCATTCTCCTGTTAAATTTGAATTGTCGTGTTATTTTTGCATTTTACCATTTAAATCGCACGGTCATCTAAACCACCCGCTGAGTACAGAGATTATGTAATACTCTAGTCGTCACTAGCTCATTGAATATGATGACCTATAGTATTAATTTATCGTGTATCTATATTTATTACATACTTAGTTCAAATAAAGGCATTTTTGTATGACCAATATGACCGGAAGTAAACTGTCCATATTTTCACACCCCGGGAAAATAACCGGTTATTGGATTACTACAAGATCATTTTCATATCGAATATGGGTGTCTCTTTTCTAGATGTCGGAACTATGTAATAAATGGTTTGGCGCTTTAAAATCTGATTCAACCCACCATTTCTTTAGAAATACCTGTACCAAGTCAGGGTCATTACGGTTTTCACAGTTTTCCGGTTGTTGACTGATTTTGTCTGTTTATATACTTATGAGTTTTGACTTTCCCTTTGTAAGATTGTTCGGAGTTCGGTAATTTTGTTATTACCCTTATTTAATACATGGGTATTTCCATATTGGCCTCACTACAGGTTATCATCCCTCGACCCATATTGGGGTCTCGGGATGATAACCAGGCCAATATGTAAATGCCCATGAATTAATCTGTAAGTATTTATTTATTTATTATTATCTATGTTACACTAGTCTGGCCCTTAATAAATTTAGTGTATATAATACACAATAATCCATCAATTGTTGCATATTTGACGACAAGGTATTTGATTTTCAGGTCGTATTTTAACTTAATGCGATGTTTATTAAGAAATGTGACTTTAAATGTATTAAAATATTAGCAAAGTGTGATACACGTACATAATACTGTTGTCACTTCACTATTACTTGTTTTTTATTATCATGTGAGAAATACATTAACCTTGCATTTGTATTACCTATGCTGAGACTATTTACTAAAAAATGAATTAAGTATATTAACTATCGGTCTCTATTAAGCTATTTATGTCTTGTTTTATAGCACAGGATTGAATATGTACAGCGGCAAAGTTATTGTGCTTTAAAAGTTCTGATTATTGTAATGAGGCACCTTAATGAACAATAACTATTTTTGTTTATGATATAAAGCAAATAATCATATCCCTGTGTAAACGCCGTATCGCACCCTTGTCCGATCCAACAGAAATATGCAATTTACATGTAGACACTATTTTGTCAGTTAATTAGATTGATCAATAAATACAGGATTTTTTTTTATAATGTTCATATAATTGCCTGATATTATTGTTTATTTATTTGTACCATTCTGGATGATAATAACTTTAGCGTATTCAATACACAATAATCCATCAATCGTTGTGTATTTTGCCGGTTTTCATGAATTAAATGATGAGATGAATGTTGTATTAAAAATTCCTTCGGTGTTACTTCGCCATGTTTTTATCATGTTTGAGTACTGCATGACAAGTACAAAACATGGTAGCACATAAGTAAATTATTGTACATAGCTTAGCTGTATTTTATTTTATTTTACAGACATTTCAAGAAAATGTATACATTGTAAATAAAATCGTTTGTTTTGTGTTATTTATTTTTTTTACTTTCCATAAGTTACTTTTATTATTTTCTGTTAAGTTTTTATCATTTATTTTTTAATGAAACTTTATTATTATTGCTGTATTACTTTTATTAACAACCGTTTTCACTAGCAAAACGATTTCTTTTATAAGTTAATTGTTAACTTGTTTTCATTGTTCCTGCTTGCACAAGAAAACATTAGCCCTTATATCTTGTTGTCATGAAATGTTTTCAAATATTGAATTTTCAATAATTGAATTTGACTGCTACTTACGAGAGAGAACTGTCCCAATACTGCTGTCTTTCATAAAAAAAAATCGAGAAAGCATCAGAGATGCAACAGCCGAGTTGCAAGTCAAAATCATTTGGTCAACCTGGATTTCTGTTTTCAAGATTTATCAATGTTATGTGCCAAGTATCAATCTTCTGGCATTGCTGGTTCGCAAGAAGAAGATTTTTAAATATTAAAATAATTAATCATTTTAGGCCCCCTCTTGGGACCCCTGACATACCGAACATAACTTTGGAAGAGGATCACCCAAAGAACATATGTGCAAAGTTTGGCTAAAATTGACCAAATGGTTTCAGTGATATGTGTAATTCTCAAAAAAACTTCCGGTAGGGGATGGGGATGACCCCGGGTCTCAACTCTTGGGGCATTCAATTTGTCTATTCACCCTGATCATAAATATATATGGTTTAGGGATGGGGATCTCAACCATTAAAAATTTCACTTCAGGTAGGGGGTGGGGATGACCCTCCAGGGGCTTGAGCTATAAGGCATTTAATTTACCTAGTCGCCCTGATCATAAATATATATGGCTTAGGGGTGGCGATCTCAACCATTAAAAAGTTCACTTCAGGTAGGGGTGGGGTATGACCCCCAGTGCCTGAACTATAGGGCATTTAATTTGCCTAGTCACACTGATCATAAATATATATGGTTAAGGGGTGGGGATCTCAACCATTAAAAAGTTCACTTCAGGTAGGGGGTGGGGTATGACCCCAGGACCTGAGCTATAATGTATTTAATTTGCCTAGTCACCCTGATCATCAATATATATGGTTTAGGGTGGGGATCTCGGTCACATTTTTTTTATACAGATTCCCCAGCGGGGTGGGGCTGAGCCCCGGGGATAAAAAATGTTGAATGCACAACTTCACATTGGCATCTCCACCCATACCAAATATTAAGCTTCTATCTTTTGTAATTTCAGAGAAATGTGTAATTCTCAAAATATGTACTTTTTCTATAAAAAAAACATGATTTTACAAGGAAAAAACAATAGATTAATCTGAATTTCGAACTCGCTCTAAATAATAGTGTAATAATGCTTCCTACCAAACATCATGTTGATCGGCCAAAAACTAAGAGTGCTATCGCGTTAACGAAGATAGGCTAACATACGTTCGCCCGCCCGCCTTTCGCCAAAACATAAGCCGACTGCAACAACTTCGTTGCAACTCGGCTAAAAATCAAATGTTAGGAAGATTTTATTTCCATATTTTGTCTCTATTTTTGTTCAGAACAATAAAACCCAAAAACAAGATCGAATATTAAAATAAATTCAGAAAGTTTAATTTGATTCCTACTTGTATTAGAAAACTGTCCCTATCCTGTCGTCGCCAAATTAGTCTGCCCATCCACCATTCTTCCCACCCGAAATGTATATTTATATGTATTTCTTTTATTTTACAGACATTTCAAGAAATGGTATCAAAATATCAAATCGCTTGTTTTGTGTTATTTATTTTTTTTACTTTCCATAAGTTACTTTTATTATTTTCTGCTAAGTTTTTATCATTTATTTTTCAATTAAACTTTATTATCATTGCTGTATCACTTTTATTAACAACTGTTTTCACTAACAAAACTATTTCTTTTATAAGTTAATTGTTAACTTGTTTGTGTGTGTGTGCGTGGTTATATATATATTTTTTTTCCTTTCTTCAGGTTGCTTTTTAATGATAGAATTATTTTATTCAAAAAGTGATAGTATACCTGTGCAATGATACAGGAAATGATCACACTGGGGGTTCTGACATTTTTATTGCCTTGTGTATAATTCATTACTCACTGATGCATATTAAAACAAAACAGAACATGTTTGAACTAAAGTTTCTTTAAAACGTGTCTGCTGATTTTGTCATTTATTGTATCATAATTTTCCATCTGAAAAATATGTTTTCGTATATTTTCATTTTCAAACCTGTGTCAAATTCAGCATACTTTAAAATATATCAATTTTTGGGGTGCGTAGAAATACTGCAAAGAACCTCCTTAGTGCACTAAGGACATATAAACTGCACTAAGGACATGTTAGAATGGCCCAACACAAAGGAGGTTCCCAATGATAGATAATACAATATTTTGCCTATTTCCTAAAATTGATCATGATCGATTAAAAAATATTAAAATTATACCATATTTTCTTGGCGTGTGGCGACAGCCAATTAATTACCCGTGATTACACAAGGCAGATCATGTTCAGTCAAGCGTTTCAGTTTATGGCTTGTGTAGTTGTTTAATAGATAATGTGTATGGTGATTGTCTGCTATTTATCTATGAACTATGACCAACTAATTATATATAAATAAAAATGAAATCTGAAAGTTTATATTTTATATATTATAATTTATTACTATTAGTCATACAAAAATAACAATCCTTTAAAGGTTACTTTTACGCGGTACTGTTTATTATCTCAATTTTAATGTCATGTTAGGTGTAACGAGGGATGGTCCTAGCTGCTAATGTTTTTAGTCTGTGCCTTTGGCCCGACATACGAGCCAAACGTTTCACATTGGGTACTGTCAGTTTCCCGTCCGAAGACTGGATCATTTTTGTGTTTAAGTTTCGGTTCTTTTAGAATCTGGCGAAGATCTTTTCTTTTTCTGTTGTTGTTTTGCTGGTCCATGCTGTGTGGGGTACATATAAATGTTGAAATGCACATTCTAGATCATAATTTCCTTGTCCAAACAACGATTCATGAAAGCGAACTTTGACAATTAAATCAATCAAATATTTTCAGACTCGTCCCTTTCTCAAATGAGACTGGTATTACTATTGGATGTTTGGATTTCTTTAACAATTAATATTTCTTTTTATAATAATAATTCATAGAACTATTCGTCGAAAGTTTGAAATAATGCGAAGTCAATTAAAGGAGCGGCTTATAAATAAATGCATGTATAAGGTTTTAATTACTAGAGAAGAATTTGAATAGAAATTAAAAGGAAACAATAAAGAAAAACATCGACATATTTCATTAATCATAACCTTTAATCACAACTTTTTATTGTGTATTATTAACATGTACGGTGGTAGTTTTTTGTAAAAAAAAAAGGAATTAATATAACTCTTTCTCAAATGATACCGGTATTACTACTGAATGTTTGGATCTTTAACAAGCAATTACATTGATTTTTATAATAACGAATAGAACTTTTGAACGAAAGTTTAAATATTGCAAAACTAATACCAGAGGCTCTCAAGAGCCTGTATCGTTCACCTGGTTATAAAAAAAACCAATTGGTCCTATGTAAAAACTATGTCCTGTAGTGGTAATCATCTTGGAATTACGATCAACATAAAAAACACAAAGTTTGTAAAGGACCTTCCAATGATTGATGCACAATAGGTTCAATCAGTGCAATAGCTTCAGAGAAGAATATATTTCTGTATTTTCCCCATATGGTCCTGTGTTAATACTATGACCTGTGGTGGCAGCCATCTTGGATTTCCGATCGGCATAAAAAACAGAAACTTTGTAGAGGACCTTCCAATGATCATTCCTGGGCAGTTTGGTTTCAACTGTCCAAGTGGTTTCAGAGAAGAAGCATTTTGAAACATTTTTCCCATAGGGTCCAATGTTAAACTAAGTCCTGCCGTAGCCGCCATTTTGAATTTCATATCGGAACAAAAAACCTTAAGATTGTAGAGGACCATCCAATGAACATTCATGTACAGTTTGGCTTTAATCATATTTGTAGTTTCTGAGAAGAAGGCATTTGAATATTTTCCCATAGGGTCTAATGTTAATCTATGTCCTGCGGTGGCAGCCATCTTGGATTTCCGATCGGCATAAAAAAACAGAGTTTGTAGAGGATCTTCCAATGATCATTCCTGGGCAGTTTGGTTTCAACTGTCCAAGTGGTTTCAGAGAAAAAGCATTTTGAAACATTTTTCCCATAGGGTCCAATGTTAAACTAAGTCCTGCCGTAGCCGCCATTTTGAATTTCATATCGGAACAAAAAACCTTAAGATTGTAGAGGACCATCCAATGAACATTCATGTACAGTTTGGCTTTAATCATATTTGTAGTTTCTGAGAAGAAGGCATTTGAATATTTTCCCATAGGGTCTAATGTTAATCTATGTCCTGCGGTGGCAGCCATCTTGGATTTCCGATCGGCATAAAAAAACAGAGTTTGTAGAGGATCTTCCAATGATCATTCCTGGGCAGTTTGGTTTCAACTGTCCAAGTGGTTTCAGAGAAAAAGCATTTTGAAACATTTTTCCCATAGGGTCCAATGTTAAACTAAGTCCTGCCGTAGCCGCCATTTTGAATTTCATATCGGAACAAAAAACCTTAAGATTGTAGAGGACTATCCAATGAACATTCATGTACAGTTTGGCTTTAATTATATTTGTAGTTTCTGAGAAGAAGGCATTTGAATATTTTCCCATAGAGTCCAATGTTAATCTATGACCTGCGGTGGCGGCCATCTTGGATTTCCGATCGGCATAAAAAACCGAAAATTTGTAGACGACCTTCCAATGATCATTCATGTACAGTTTAGGTTCAGTCAGTTCATTAGTTTCAGAGAAGAAGATCTTTGAAATTTCAGCCAATCAGTGCATATTATTGGCCTTGGCAGCCATATTGAATATCCGACTGAAAAAACAGTAACTTTGTAGAGGACCATCCAAGGAACATTCCTTCTAAGTTTGGTTCCAATCGGCCCAGTGGTTTCGGAGAAGAAGCTTGAAATGTGAAAGGTTTACAGACGACAGACGACAGACAACAGACGACGGACGCCAAGTGATGGCAATAGTTCACCTGGACCTTTGGTCCAGGTGAACTAAAAAGGAGCGCCGTAAATTTTGTTTATAAATACATGTATAAGGTTTTAATTACTAGGAAAGAAATTTTGATTAATGAATAAATAACTCGAAATATAATGAATTATGTACAAAGAGATCATGTGACTCTTTCAGTGACTTTCTTCTTAATACTGAAATTAACCTATTTGTAATATTTATGAACGTTACTTGTTTTATTCATTATAAATTTTGAAAAATGTGATGTTGTATCGAGAATACCTCGCCATGAACGAGGTTCGAACTCAAAACTTTAGTGGTGATAGGCACTGATTGTATAGATAGTTGTAAATCCAACTATCATACGATCACGGCGGTGACGGCAGGGGGGGGGGGAGGGGCAGATTTGTTTCGACTAGTGGCTTATGTCCTTTATAAGAGGAATTTTGAGTTACAATATTTAAAACACCCATCATCATCCTTGGCTTCACCAAATTTTGCTTAAAATACTCTTCCATCTTCCTCTAGTCGCAAGGGTGGGGATTTGGAGAGGCCTTGCAAGTGGAATAGCCTAGGTACAGTCTTTGTCTAAATCCGACCCTCAAAAAACAGAGGGCGCATTACATTTGTGTGTATTTTGGGATTAATTCCACCTTATATCAGAATGCTGTCTTCTGACTGGTTGATGAAAGGGGTATTTTTTTACCAATTCTTCGTTTTTTCAGCTTTTCCACCATTGCCGGGATAGTTGCCTAAAAATATCCCAGTACTATAGGAAAATATCCCGCTCGAGACAAAATCCCTTCTTTAAATAGTTTATGACGTCACGGATGTTATTCGAATTACTCGGGTTTCTTCTTTCAACCAACGCTAAAGTAAAGAAAATGACGACAGTGTCAGCCGTTATGTTTGAAATCGTTGAAATGTATATATTTCAAATTCATTTGCATTATTTTATCTTAGTGTGTTGTATGTTAAAGCAAAACCGTGATTTATTTTATTTTTGAATTTGTTCCAGAATTTATACACTAGTGACTTCTTTGAAAAGATTTTCCTGTTTTCGTAGATTGATTTTAAGTCTCAGTTGAAAATCAAATAATCAAGGTGGTCTGAAGTTCTGAACCTGCTTGCATGCCACTCTTTTACTTGCTGTTAAATATTCGGCGGAATTAAACAAATATATCCTGTTAGTGAGGGTTATTTGCGAAAAATACCGGTTTCAAGAAGAGTCAAATGTCCCTCGCCGTTCGGGATATTTGCCTCTCCTCTCAACCGGTATTTTTCGCAAATAACCCTCACAAATAGGATATATTTGTATATAATAGGTATTACATTTGCCAAGAGAAAGTGCCTTCTTACAATTGCACGGATTACCCGTTACTTAGAATATATTTAATGTATTCATAATATTATCTACATGACTAATGATACAAAATAAATTATTCACCTCTTTCGTCAACCTTTAAAATTTATGTGATGCTGAAACATGTTATTTTATATGTGTGAATATAGATTCTGTCCAAAATCCTACTACCAGCCACCCACCCCCCTTTTCCCCCAGTGGTGGGGAGGGGTAGCATATATTAAATAACTTCTGGTTGACGGAAGATGTAAATAATTGTAGCATCAGTGATTATAAAAATCATAAAATATTATGAAAATACGAAATATTCTTTTAAAAAAGGTAAAAAAAAAAAATTCTATAAAATAAATTTCTTCTCAAATATCGGTAAAATTTTACACTTATATACGTTTTCACATAATAGCTGTGGTTTATTTATCTTTAAAAAATCACTTAAACCGGGACTGTGGGTATTAATAGCTGTGGGCGGAGCAAACATTCAGATTGTTCATTTTTTTGACCACGGTTACCTCGAGGAGGAAAAATCAATGATGCATTGTTTCAGTTACTTTTGGCAAAAAATATTTTGACAGGCATGGTTACTAGTGTTCCTCCCTACGAAACTTTCAGTCTCATTAAAACAAATATTCTTCGTCAGTCTAAAATCTACAAAAATCACTTCGAAAATTCAAATTTCTGTCAACACTATAAAAGTTCCAGAACGTACATGTGACACAGAATGACATTTGAATGACTCAGTGTTCACCTGAGGGCCATTAAGGGCTGTTCTCTACAGTGCTGTAATTTTTTTAAACCACAACATTATAATTTTGGGTATATGACTAATAACCAGTGCTATTCTGCCTACCTCCGTGCTATTTTGAAATTAGGGGAGAACACCGTGACTTGCATGTTTGCACTCCTATTGAGCTGATATTCTTATCAGTAGAACAATTTATTCTCAGAATGACTTTAATACATGTAGGTGCCCTTTTCAGTGTGTGGGGCAGCATATGCGAAATCAACCAGTAATTTAATTAAGTCTCCCAAACAACGTTTGGAGACTTATTGTTTTTGCTCCGTTTCTTATTATTATTATCATTATTAAGTCTCCCAAACAACGTTTGGAGACTTATTGTTTTTGCTCCGTTTCTTATTATTATTTTTATTATTCTTCTCCTTTCTTTCGGCGAACCATGAACTTGTCCACGGCAGATCTCAAGGAACTACATGACAGAATTTCATGAAACTTGGTGGAGTTATAGATATATGTTTCTAGTTGATCCTAAAGTTTTCAGATTTGTGGTAAAGGGGGTCAAAGCTATATTTTTGGGGGTTCAAAGGGAGTGGGGGTTACTATAGAATCCTATGGGAAAGTTGAAATTTCGTACATTAATGTTGATAACTTCTAACTGGATAATGATAGAGACATACAATTTGACAGTGATAGGTCACCATTAGAGGAACAATTCTGCGTTTTCAAAATTTTCAAGATGTCTGCCATTTTCAAAATGGCTGCCAAAACACGGCATAAAAATTCAACATTGTCCGATATCATCAAAATTTGATATGTGGGTAGATAGTGTCAGTGGCCGGTTTGGGAGACTTCTTAATCGTTAGATTATAATCATATCTTATTGTTATTATTATTATTATTATTATTATTATTATTCTTCTTCTCCTTTCTTTCTTTCCGCGGACCATGAACTTGTCCACGGCAGATCTCAGGTACTACTGGACAGAATTTCATGAAACTTGGTGGAGTTATAGATATGTTTCTAGTTGATCCTAAAGTTTTCAGATTTGTGGTAAACGGAGTCAAAGCCATATGTTTAGGGGTTCAAAGGGGGTGGGGGTTACTATAGAATCCTATGGGAAACTTGAAATTTCATACATTAATGTTGATAACTTCTAAATAGATAATGATAGAGACATACAATTTGACATAGTGATAGGTCACCATTAGTTCTAATAATAAAACCCTAAATGCTCGCTTACTCGCAAGGGTTATAACGGGATCCCATTACACGTAATGGAGCAGCCGCCGAGGTTTTTTGCGCTCGCTTAGAGCTTCTGACACCTGCATTTATCAATAATAAGACATAACCTTTCCTTTTGTCCATTATTATAACAAGTTTTTATCACCTACCAGTATTTTAGAATGTAATTCCCACAAAATAAAAATCTTCTCTCTGAACATTTTGAATTTCGTCATTTCCGGCTTCACTATTTGGATGTCGATACCATATTTGGCGATTTAGGAGTGAATGTTTACATCAGCATGTAGTAAGAAATACCATATTTAGAAAAGCTCCGCCTTCCGTAGTTTCCGGTTATGGAAAACGATCGATAAATTTGAACAAGGTTGTTGCTACCTTTGAAAAGCATATATTTCTCAGCCAAACCGATTTAACAAGAACTGGGATCATCAGATCAGTAATAGTTATAATGAAATGTTTGAAGTGTAAATAGTGAGTTTTTATGTTTCAACTGCAACTTTTTTTTTTGCTCCGCTGTGACGAATGGGACCGCGTTGTAGCTCTGCCTAGACACAAGTTTGTCACAGGAGCTACATTATTGCAGCTAGGTCACCATTAGAGGAGCAATTCTGTGTTTTCAAAATTTTCAAGATGTCTGCCATTTTCAAAATGACTACCAAAACACGGCATAAAAAATGGGTGGTAAAAATTCAACATTGTCCGATGTCATCCAAATTTGATATGTAGGTAAATAATGATGTCCCGAAATGATTCCTGACATAGAAAAATTTCTACCGATCGCCATTTTCAAAATGGCCGCCACAATACTGCAAAAATTCAACATTGTCCGATATCATCAAAATTTGATATGTGGGTAGATAATGATGTCCCAAATTGATTCCTGACATTGAAAAATTTCTACCGGTCGCCATTTTCAAAATGGCCACCACTATACCGCAAAAATTCAACATTGTCCGATATCATCAAAATTTGATATGTGGGTAGATAATGATGTCCTGAATTGATTCCCGACATTGAAAAATTTCTACTGGTCGCCATTTTCAAAATGACCGCCAATATATCGCACAAATTCAACATTGTCCGATTTCAACGACATTTCATATGTGGGTAGATTATGATGTCCCAAATTGATTCCTGAGATCGAAAAATTTCTGTTGGTCGCCATTTTCAAAATGGCCGCCACAATACCGCACAAATTCAACATTGTCCGATTTCAACGACATTTCATATGTGGGTAGATTATGATGTCCCGAATTGATTCCTGACATTGAAAAATTTCTACCGGTCGCCATTTTTAAAATGGCCGCCACAATACCGCACAAATTCAACATTGTTCGATTTCAACGACATTTCATATGTGGGTAGATTATGATGTCCTGAATTGATTCCCGACATCGAAAAATTTCAACATTGTTCGATTTCAAAGTTAGCTTTTGATTTATTTTTTAAACCTGTTGTCAGTGGCCAGTTTGGGAGACTTCATAATCGTTAGATTATAATCATATCTTGTTTATCATTTAATACTAGACAAATTCAAATACAAGTTTTACTTCCCAGATGATCATTAACATGTACATTTTTGCCATTGAATTCGATTATTATGAGGAAAACTTATCATCTACCATTTCAGACATTATGTACATGTACACGTACACCTACATTGGACTATGTACATGTTGTAAGTATAAAGTGGTAGCCATGCTTGTTTAACCTTGAAAATATCTTTGGTAGATTTCACCTAAAAATATATTAAAATCATAGAAGTGTCTAAACATTAAAATCCGAAATCAGTAAAGAGCATTAGTACAAGGATGTAAATGGGTGGTCCCATTTGAATACATGCATTGTCTTTACAACTGTATTGCAATAAAAAGCTAAAAGCTAAAACTAAAGGATTTAATTGATCTATAACATGGAAAAAAATAACTTAATTTTTTATTTAAATTTGTTGGTGGGGGGTTTACCCAAAATGTGAAATAGTTGGTGGGGGTGTTTTTTTTAATTTAAATCTATTGGTGGTACCCCTAAATTTCATGGGCGTTCTGCCCCCAGGAGACACTTTTTTCTGGAATAGCACTCAGGTGATGCTCAACTTTTGTCGGACTGTATATATATATACTCCATATGCAGGTTAAAATCGTGAGTGATCCTTTATCCAGTTTTCCAGTTAGCATTCATCATCCTTTTTTTCTCTCACCTCTTGTTTCATTTTTTTCCATATCATGTTACTTCTAAATCTCTAAACAATATTCACAGCTACCATGGCATGTATTTGCCCAAATTTATTCAGAATAAAATCCTGTGGTCTACCCCAATTTCACAAATAGAACAGTGTACAACAACACTTATAAAATAAAAGGTTGCAATGCCCACAATAGTTCCCCC